>JAJODA010000404.1:0-27743 GCA_021730345.1 Fusarium cicatricum
GTGGTCTGTCTTGGTGGTTGCTCGGTCTGCCTGAGCGTCTGTTTCTTGTTGCTCTTGTATCTTGTTGTGACCGAGTCTGGGCAACAACAAGAGGACTCTGCGCTCCGGCAACTCGCTCCGCTCTGTTTCGGCGACTCACAGTCCCCGTCGGCGCCGTCTTTTTGGTTGCTTGTTGCTGGTTGCTGGTGCACTCGAATCACTCACACTCAAGCTCCAAACCGCAACCCAACGCAATGGAGTCGGGAAACGCCCGCTTCCACGTAGCCGGTTTGCGACCAAGAGCTCGCGAGAGTCAACAAGGTGATGCAAATGCAAAGACCGAGGCAGACCTTTACTTAAGACTTTGGGCTTCAGGTCCGCCGGACAAAAACAGTACACGACTGCAGAGGCATAGAGAGGCACGGCAAGTCAAGGTTTAATTCCCGTAGCCCCGTGGGAGCTGGAGGCCAAAGTGCCATAAGGTTCGCTCGCCGCTCGCCGCTCGCCGCCCGCCGGCTCGGTCACCAACAGTCATGCCGCCAATGGCTGACGAGTTGATGGCTTCCAAGACCCCGGACAAAGACCAAGCAGATAGACAAGAGGAAACCGGGCGTTGAGTTGTAAGAAAATTGCAGCATAGACGTACCTGAAATCTCGACAAAAGAGAGGTGCAAGGTCTTCAGGTAAAAGGAGGAGAAAGAGGGTGAGTGAGAGAGTGAGAGAGAGCGACAGAGAGGGGAAGAGGGCAAAGACAACAGAGAAGCACCTCAGAAAAAAAGAGGAGGGGTGTGTGAGTGTGACGGTTTGAGGTGTTGTTGGTTGTGGTGGAGGATTTGGCATGCGTCCGTCCCAGCGGTATGGGAGAGGTATGTCAACCCAAGCTTGGTCAGGTCAGGCCAGGGCCGGGGGGAGGGAGGAGGCAATCCACAGTCCAGCAGCAGCCTGGTGCAGTGAGAGCATTAAGCAGAGTGCAGGCAGGTCCACTGCAAAGCAAGCAGAGACCGGGTGTTTATCAGGTGCTCTGCAGGTATGATTTCAGTCCCCCCAAAGCGCAGCCGTGAATAGGACCCGGACCCGACCCAATCTTCGGTTGTGGCAGCTAGCGGTACCTTACAGCAAGCAGTGCCTAGAAAAGGAAAAGAAAAACCATGGTGGCCGAGGCAGAGGCGGCGGCGACACGGGCGACGGTGGAGTCGATCAGGGAGACGCCGAGCGACGCCAGCTGGAGTCTGAATCCATCCCTCTCTGCCTCTCTCCCGTCCCCAAGTGTCGGTGCGCGTCAGGGCTCAACAGAGGCTCGAGGGAGACGTACAGTAGGGCCTTTTCTTAAAACACGCGCTGGGTCCGCTAACGAGCGACATGTCGAGTCGAGGGTGGAGGGGTTCAGCCGAGTACAGTGCGCGCGCGAGCCACTCTGTTTGTGGGCCTGTCCGACCAAGCAAGACATTTATCAAGACAAACAAACAATGTGTATGCGCGCGCGCGGCCAAAGTGTCATGGGAGATGTTCGTGAAAGCCAAAGGTAAGGGTTGAGAGCCGCACGTAGAGAGCTGAACAGCTGCATGAATAATAACAACAAGTGTCCTGATGACGGGAGCTCACTCACATTGGGCCAACTCAGCCTCATGAGAGCCGCTGTCGTCAACTCTGTCGTCAACTCTGCACTCCGGTAAAAAAGAGTTGTCGATGCGGCCGTCATCAACCAACAACATGTCCAAATTCGTCCTCTCAGTTACGACTCAAGGCGCACACAACCATGGCCCCTGTCGACCACTCTCCTTCTGGCTGAGGCCAGGGACAGAAGAGCAGATGCTGTCGGGACGTTGCACCACGGGCGGATGGTCCTTGGGGATTATGGAACCCTGAGCCTGCGTGGTCTGGGGTCCCGCGCTTGTTCCCGACGGCGGGTTGCAGAGGCGGCCGCAGGACGCACCACCAGTGTGTGCGAGGTGTGCGTGCAGAGAGCGAATGGACGTCCAGCACAGGCCTGTGTGACTGGGCGTGCCACGGATCATGGTGAGCCGGTAATGGGTGCGCTGCCCGACTTGCAGGTGTGAGCCTATACTCGAGGCTATCATGGTCGTGGGACCTGGTCCTTTGGCGGACCTGGGCCTTGGACAGCAACCACGACTGTGGAATTGGCCGACGCAATTAGTTAGCGTCTCTTCTCATGCGATACCCTTGCTGTCATTCATGCAACTCGTTCTCGACCGCCGCTTCACTCTCTCTTTCTCTCGCTGCCTCTCTCGTGCATACTCTCTTTGTTCGCTGCCCGTTCCTCTCCACATGGTGATGCTGCTCAGTCTCGTCTTGCGAGTATCCGGTCGTGCCTCAAGAAGCAAGATTGCCCCAAAACACCCAGTGCTGGTGCGCCTGCGAGCCGCTGCACAATAGCCTTGATCAAGCTGTTCAGAGACATCAACCTGGCGGCGGGTTATGCAACCATGATCTTATCAACTCTCACCTCCTTCAAGCTTGCGCTCAACCAAATCAGATCGCTTGACAGTCACGCCGAGGAGCGACATCAAAGCTTGTCACATTGAGACGATAATGCGAACGCGTACTCGGCTATATTTGCGGTTTGCGGTCGCAGCCGCGGCTGCATGAAGGAGTCTCGCAGATCGCCCGACAAACGCGACTTGTCCCGATTTTCATTCATCGCAAGTTACGGTTCGAGCCAACAAGAGGGTCAGTGCAAATGCGATGCCTGCGTGCTCTCTTCCGATGATTTCTGTTGTTCGATATCGCTGCTCCCGACAGCAAGTTCGGCGGTGGTCCGCACAAGCATTTCTTTGGTGAACTCGTTTTTTGTCTGCTCTGCCCTTCAAACCGTCCAGGTGAAATTGAACCGCACAGTGGAAATGAGCTCCAAATCCCCCAGTCAAGATTGCCGCATCGACCAGGGCAAGGCAGATTACAGCCAGCCTCAAGATGGTTTCAAATACACAAACGGCAGATGCACGCATTGCTACTTGGTGATGCCATGGGCGATCTGAGCCAAGACGGGTCGGGTAGCCCCTGACGATGAAAACAAAACAAAATGCAGGGTCGCATCTCTCTCGTATGCTGCGATTAATCTTTCTCAAACCACGATTAGGTTCAAAGGGTCCAATATGGTTCCCGCGCCCCTCGATATAAATATGACGACCTCAAAGGCACGTAACATGGGTGTTTGTGGTGGTCAAAGGACATGTCCCTTGCCTGGGAGTAATGTTCCAGTAGGGCTAGAATCATTATTGGTGACGAGTGACGAGATAATTGTTCGTCGCTTACATATTCCAGTCTCTGCAGGTTTGGGAAGTAAGCCTACTGTATTCTCCGTAGGAGTTTATGGATGGCGGGTGACGATGCATGACGGCATTTCGGGATGACGGGAGTAAGGTTAGACAGCCCTGACCTCGCCCGCTCGACCACCTGGAACGGTCCGGTCTGCGCTGGGACCAGTAAGCCTCTCATCCCATCCCCGTCCCATTCTAGCCCCAGGTGCCAGGGTCTGTCGGAGACTGGCATAATTAGCCACTACCGCCCTGCGATAGAACCGTGGGATCCGCCACGCGACAGCGGTGTTGGGGACGTCCTGGTACGCGGGGCTGTACACGCCAGGTACTTGGAGATCTCGCTTGGAGGGGTGCAGACACCCGTCCATCATGGGGATTTGCGTTGCCCATGAGGCATTGACACGGTACTTCTCAAGTACCCAAATCTCCAACCTCCGTCCTAGGTCTTCAGAGAACCTAACCCAACGGGACCCCGCGGCCGAGTGACGTGCCGCTCTCGTACAGTAGTGCCCGGCGGCAGGGAGGCCATCATGACGAGACTCGATGCATTGCTGTGACGAAAGCAAATGATTCAGGGCAAAAGCAAGGGGCTTGCGCATTTGCGAAGCACGGGGTATTCAATCACGTGGATATGTGCTGTCCACGAAGGCATAAAAACAAGAGAGGCAGCATATCAGGCAGGGAATATGCTTCGTTTGCTCACCGCTAAAGGAGGGCTGGTAAGAACAAACGCTGACAATGACAATGACCAAAGATGGTTTAGGATGTGATGTGATGGACAGCTTGGGCAGCGAATAACTTACTCCATGGATTGCTGTAAGCTTTATCCTTCTCGCCATGGCAATGAGATCTTTGAGTCGCCGTCACCGTGATCATCAAGTCCATCACCACCAAATTAGTTCATTATTGCGCATCTCCAAACGTGGCGTTCTGCCTTCTGCCAGCCAAGAAAGTTCTTCCAATTCCACCAACGTGACTGATTCCAATGCGGTGGAGAGCCCTAGGCGCCTTCATCTGCCCAAATCTGCCAGCGAGATCGGCTGGGGATTTCTTCCAGTGTTGTCGTTTTTGTGGGTAATGCTGAAGTCACTCGCCCATCGCATCGGTAACTTGTAACCAAGTATAGACAGACGCGCACCACGCTTTGGAACCCCCTCCCTGCTCTAGGCCCCATGACGCACCTGGGCATTCAAGGCTGCTCTGTCGACTCTCGTCTTTGAGTTGCCCGTTTGCTTGGTAGCATTGCTCTGTTGGGATCCGCAGTGTGGAGCGAGAATTCTGACAGGTCACGCATCTCTTGCGGCTAGTTACATCGTGAGTTTGCATTCTCCTGTGCGACCCTCCTCTCGTGACAAGTCCGTGTCAAAGCGATGAAAAAGGTTTCGGTTTCCCTATTCGGCTGCCCTCCCAGCAATCTCAAGGGCTGAAGAGGAAGCATCGCGTAACGTTTGGTGCATATGGACAAATATGAAACCATGGACACGCACGGCTGGACTGTGACTCCGAGCCGAAAACCGTTTTCTGCCTTGCTGGTGCCGTCGTACAAGCCGTTCCTCGTCCATGTTTGCTCGCAAATTGTCTCGTATGTGGTATTTCCATAGCTAGAGCGAGCGTTCCGCAGGCAAACCACAGCAGCTACCCTGCGTCGTGCTGGAGGATAATTTAACCCCAGGTCATACTGTATGTCAGCAAGAACATATGCTGCCAGTAGATGCTCGGTATCTTGTCTTGATCCTGAACCCGAATGTGGGCTCAACCCCTATAATGAAGTTGAGTAATCGCCCGTGTCCAGTATGATACCGTATTACACTCATGGCTATGGCATTTGTGGGCGCTTCGTCATTGTATCCCATCGGACGAAGCTGGATCGGGCGACAAATGAACTTCCACGCGCATGTCGATACGGGCCCGTTACCCCCACAGGGCCCGTCGTCTGTGGTGGCATCTCATATGCACTGCGGTTCAACCCGCAACTCTCGAGATAGCGTCGGACTTGACAACCAAACTCGCTGGCGAAACCCCGTCCCCTCCCCGCCGCGCACGAGGTGTCGACCCGCGTACCGTCCGTCCATCCTTGCCCCATCGAACCTGTGCCCTGGTGTTTCCTGGCCTCCCTGACAGGGACCAGGTGACGAGCACCCACACGACTCATGCAGGTCGGGCTCAGCTCCATGCCCACCCATCGACGCCCTAGTCGAACCTGGCTTGGAATAGGCGACCAGTCAGCGGCGTAGAAGTGCACAGTACGGGCTCAGATTAACCCAGCAGAACGGGTGCCCTGCGCTTTAGATCGGGCTATTTCCTTCTCTCGGGCCCATGGCACTCGTGGAAGGTCAAACCTTGGTGGGAGTGTCCGATGACCTCTGCGCCCACCTTGCCCCTCGTCCATGGTGGAAGTGTGCTGCGTTTGTCCCTCCATGACGATGCAACCCTCCACATAGCTCGAGATGCCTCGCCATAGAAACACCGAAGGATAATGCTCAGGTTGCTGATTGGTGTGTTGGTTTGCATCCGGCTGACCTTGGAATTCGTGCCATCAGGGCGGGGCGGTCAAGATCTCCTTGCGTGCTCGGACGCTGCTCCGCAGGGCTTACAATCTGACCATCTTTTCAGTCAATGTCCCCCTCTAGCGCCATCCATCAGGTTTTGGGACGCCGTTGAGATTGTGAAGCAAAGTGTGTTTGCTGATCGGCAGGAGTGCCGAAGCTGACGTAAAAAGAGACCACAAGGGCGGAAACGCTCCCAAGAACAATGGCCGTGTTGAATGAACACTAATCCAGCATGGATACGAGTCGCTATACCGCACCACCTGAGCATTGCCTTTGCGAACAACAGCCACCATCCACTGCCGACCGTCGCGTCGTCGTCATTATCATCAGGACATGGCGGCTTGATGATGAAGGTTTCCGATCGCGGAGCTGACCGAGCCGATTTTCTGACGCTGTGATGGGAGTGGACCGACTTGTTGATTCTCTCGACAAGCCCGAAGTTGGTCGTCTTCATTGGTTGAGGACCTTGGATACCAAATCAATGGGATGCCGGATCGTTGTTGTGTCCCGTAACCCCGTTGTGTGTCACGAACCCTCTTGTGGAGCATGGCTCCGATTCTCTGGGAACCGAAAAAAGAGCTTGACCGCTATCAGCGACGGTCCATGTTCCAGTGACTTCCCGTCACCAATCATATAGCAGAATTGCCTTGCCATCCCTAGCCACATCCAAGGCACGGGAGCGGCGGCCATGGGGGTCTTTTTAGCTCTGAGCAATGAGGATGCGTGTCGAGGGGTGTGTCTTGGGTTGGCGGAGTCCCAAGCCACTCCACAACCACTAACACAAGCTGAAGATCATGGTCACCGCTTCTCTCCAACGCGAGCCAGCGGCAGGAGAGTTGAGGGTATGGGAAGGCATGAGGAAGTGTTTGCAGATGAGCAATTGCATATTCCTTTTCCTCGAAGCTGCAATGTCTTGGCTTGGGCGACGGTTGCGTCAGTTAAATTGTCAGCGATCTCCAGAGGCCGAGACCCCAAACTCTTGGTTCAAAGCGACTGGGGAGTCACCTTGTGAGACCAGGGACGAGCATGGACTGGGCCACCCGCAGAAAAAGGCTCCTCCCGTCCCTGCCACGTACGCCCAAAAATGCATTACCCCTTCTCCGTGTCGTCTGAGCTCTGCCATTCGCCAACTCGAGGTATTTTGCCCATGGCCATGTCGACCACCACTAACCGGCAATGCACGATGTTACGTTTTTGCCTGATTGTACAGCGTCTAGTGCAGCTTCAGATGTATGCGGGACTCCGATTTGTGTCGAGGACGGGCCAGCTTCAAACATCCACGCCCTTCCTTGGTTGGTGACTCGCGCACACAGAAGCCCCGGCATGTGCCAACGGACACACGCCCTTGCTGGCCAGCCTGCAGGTTGTCTCATTTGTTGCTTCCGATCCTCGCTTTGTGTTGGCTTCTTTTGTGAAACATGATGTTTTGTACACACACATGATAATATGCGCAGGTGCATCCATATCGACTTGAACAACAGATCGTCAGGTCGTTCCAATGTTCGTCAAATTCGACGAAAAACGTATGAAGCCCGAAGACGCAGAAGAAAATAATGTTTTTGCAAGTCGCAATAGTAACAGCCTCAAAGCCCTGTGAGCTGTAACTCGACCGCTTGGTGGATCTGAGTGGTCTGAGCCGTACGGGGCGCGCGTCGGGCCGCAAGGCCTGTCCCGCCCAAGCTTACTTGGGGGGGTTGTCAGTTCTTGGAGAGAACTTCGACCAACCCGGCAGGCCGCGTCAAGCGTGCTTCACGTGAGGAGGAGACGCTTGATCATAAAATGTGAGACAGCCCTTTATGCAGGTGTCGTTGGTACTGTACAATTTGTCAGTCTGGGCAAGGATCAGCTGCTGCTTAGCCGCCTGGTACGAGGAGGTATTGGGGTGCCAAAAGTTAATGAGACGAGTCGAGTCTAGAGGACGTGGGACTCTTGCGTGGTGTCCATCATCCAGTTGCTAGGTTGGCAGACAGTATTGGATAACTGGTTCCTCCATAGCTCCTCGTTTCGCGTCGCAGTCAGTTCAAAGAGCTGGGACAGGGAGGTACATATCGAAAGCCGAGAATGCCATGAAAGGACAAGGAGAACCATATCACCACACATAACAAATAGCATTGAAAATCAAATATCGCGATACAGCATTATATCGTTATTCTTTGGGGCGTGGAAAGATTTGCAGGGTTGGCATTAAGCTTCCGCTGAGGGCATGGTAGTGGGCAGGGTGTGGATGCCCTGAATCCATCCCGGTTCTGTATCGAAGTGATCGGACGCCTTTCTGAGAGGGAGGTAAGACAAAACGATGGGGATGAAATCTGGCTGGAAGCTGGTACTGGTACACAGCCCCCTTGAATGTCTTTCGGGTGGGGAGTGGCTCGCCTAACACAGCGCAGGTCGCGATCTTTGAATGCCCAAGATGAATGCGATTTCTGAATGGGGTGGTACGCATTGAGTCAGCAATTGTTTGCCATCGCGGTCAACTTCTTGACTAGCCTTGCTCTGATGACGAAAGTTCTTGGGGCTGTTTTGTCGCGAGGATCGTCGCGAGGAAGTGGGCGTTCCCATAGGTAGCCTTGTGGCATGCCCCCAAAGAACAAGCTTGCCCGGCTGCGAAAATGTGGATTTGCAGCGGTAACGGAAGGTTGTTGAAGCTGACATGAGCGATTGTGATTGTCTTGTCGATGAACGGTGGTTCTCGCTAGCTGTTGCTCCAGATCGCCGCTCACATGACCGATGGCAGCTGCAGGGACACTGCCCAGCAAGATGGCGATGCAACCAAATATGGACCCGGCAGACGGAAACGCACTTGCTTCCAGGCCAATACATCGCCCGGTGCTGGGTTGAGGCAAAGAAGAAATATGTTGACTAGAGCATGTAGCAGTTGCTGACGCGATGTCAAGTTGATGAGAGAGCTGGTGTTAAAAAGTGGATCTGGAGGAGAAGTTTTTCAAGGTGACTCGACAGAATTCACTTCACAAAGATGAAACTGGAAACCTCAAAGTGGAATCGAGATGCACTTTCCATTCATTGGTATCTTGAAAATCTAAGGTAGGTGGCTAACTGAGACCTGCCTGGAGTGAGCCCCGGGGCTGGAGGCCATGGTGGTCAGCTCTCGTTTGGAAAGGCGCGATGCTGCACCGCCAACAGTGAGTGGAGGTGTTGATATCGGCAGGCGCGTTTGATTTACTCTTACCAACTGCCGACCAGCCCATCGCAAGCCACCCGCGCGTATCGCTCCTTACCTTTAATACTGCCGTTGAAATAGTTCAAGCCTGAGGTATGAGTTTACCAGGGCCTGCTTCGACCAACTTCTCCTTGGTCCACAAGTTACCTCATCTCAAGATGCCCTCATCAGCAAGCCACGACGGTCTGCCAGTGCTTAGCATCGTCTTTTCTTTTTCCATCTTGTCTCGATCGCCTTTCAATTTTTTTTCCCCGGCGCGCTCTGCAATTTAACTTGACCGACTCTGAGATTGGTCGCCGTCGGCTAGGCCATCACCACCGACCGCCACCTACAATGAGGGACGTGAGAACGGGCCGGCCCATCTTATTCCATCTAAATCCCTGCAAAACGAGCAACACAACGACAGTACTAATTACGACCCGTCTCCTATCCCCGGAATTCTCACAGGCCAACCGCATAACCCAAGGCTGTTATAAACGAGTACCACGCCTGATGCTCACTCCACCGTTGCCGAGACCAAGCCCGAAAGCGAAGCGGAACCCAGCCTCGGCTGAAAATTGGGGCAACCTTGATTTGTTCGAAGTGGAAGGGATGCTCCCTCATCATCTTCGGCAGAGACTCGTCCTTGTACACCTTGTCCAAGCTCAGGCGCATGCAGGCGCCTGGCGGATGACGATGACCAACACCCCGTCAATGTCACAACGTCGGCAGGCCCTGAGTAACGAGCAACAGTGACAATCTACTCAAGACAGGCCATCCATGAACATTATTAGAGCCAACAAGTGTGGCTTGCATAAGGGAAAAGAGTTTGGCAGGGGTGACCACAAACATTTGCATGCCATGTTGGGCTCACCATGCAACGGCACCCAAACGGTAGACAAGTCAACATCGTGCAACGAGGTGAGTGTCTCGCAGCATTCATTCATGCCTCACACCGACACTCCCCTTCCCATTCTGCCTAACCAAACATCATGCTGACCCGAGACCTCGGGGCTGGCGCCAGCATTGGCCTCCACGCTCACTTGTCACAATCTCAACTTCACTCTAGGGTTGATTGGCCTGGCCAGACAAGGCCCGTTCCGCCAATCGCACACGTCAACTTGCGATCACGTGGACAATATCTCATGCGGAAGATCCATGCAAGTCCGGGTAGACTGCATCTCTCCCGCAGCCAGGCCCAGTTTTCCCGTGTGTCATGGGCTTGCTAGATAGGCCGCCATACCCGAACGAGACAGGCGAGGTCATCACCAACCCCGAGAGTGGTCAACTCTGAGGAGACCTTTCTGACTACTTTGCCACGCTTGCAGCGGGAGAAGGGGCGGTGATATGATAGGTCGAGCAAATCACTTGGATGCGTGGTCGCGTCCCAAGGGTCTGGCTTCACATGCGAAAAGCACCAGTCATAGAAGGAATCTTGGGCCTGGGGGGCGGAAAAAACAAAAATGGCAAGGGTTGATGGTTGCAGATGTGCATCCGTCCAGCAAAGCCTGCCACGTCGCAATTTCACGGCGCGGCACGGTCGTCAGTCACTTGGCGCCATCCCGGGCTGCATGTCATCCTGGGCCGCCAACCGTGAGGTGGACTTCGCTCGAGTGACTTGGCCCTACAGTGCGAACACCATAGCGACGCACGGGTACCAATTCCCGTTTTCAAGCAAGACAGCCCACAGGTCAGCCAGCCTCTGTCGCGCCAAGATACAGACCAGCTCTGCATCATCTTACCTTTGGGACTGGCTGGTCCGTTCAAACATCAAGCCCACTCAACTCGATCCCCAGATTTGGACTGACAGTAATTGGCAATTTCATTCACTCCAGAGGTATCAATGTCTTCAGAAGAACCTAGGACTCAAGGCATGAGAAGCGAGCATAGAGGCATGTACTGAGTACTCTTGAGCCCACGAGACCTGGTCTGCATGCACGGCGACCTGCAGGCTGAAGAGTGCGGCGCTGACTTGGCGTACCTATTGCCCTTGTTTGGCTAGATGGGGTACCTTCGAGAAAACACCCCCAAGAGATACCGGTACATACTGCTGCTCTGACGGGCGCCTCTTGTCCAGAACCTTTGAAATGCTTTTTGTGTTGATCCCGCTGCGCTCGATCTAGCGACCGCCACTCCGAGAGTCTGCAGGCTCACCCGGCGCCGGCCAGCAGCGTGTCGCAGCTCCCTTGGGAGACCTGCGCCCAGGGGCCCCCGCCGTGGTCGACAGAGTGTTTCCGAGGGAAACGCAATCCTAGGCCGGCCTTCAGCGGCGGCCATGCATACAGGACGGTCTTGGGTCTGACCGGGCCTCCGCGATGCCGTTGTCGTCGATGCCGAGGAAAGCAAGCAGGCTCTCAGTAACAGGATGGTACTGACCGAGCAATCAGCGGTGAAGCGGACGATGCGACAATTCAATTGCGCATTTGCGAACATCCCACTTCTGCTGCTCTTCTCAGTTAGGAAGATTTGCCCTTCTCACTTGCATGCGTTGCATATAACCCTGTTGAACAAATGAAGCCAGACTTTGTTGCGATACCATTGTCACCATCTGGTGCAGAGTCGCAGTGCTTGTATAACCACCGCAACATATGGATCCCACGCTGTGCCAAGCTACCGGTGGTGATCTGGGTGGGTAGAGAGTTCCGAGGCGAAGACGGAGGAGGAAATGCATGGCCTTCGTCCTGGGGCCCTGGGGGATTGATTGCCCGGCACGCAAAAGCTCATGCATCGATACCTCAACAATGTCTACATGACGCAGAGATGCTGCGGACGGGAGGTGATGTATCATCCCTTGCAGGCTCGGCGATCAGCGTTGCGTGTGGGAAACCCCACCCTTCTCTTTGGGCTTGATGCATATCACGGCTCACAAACGGGATGGCATCTCGTACCACTTGCTCCTTGGACATGGACGCCTGCATGGACCTAGGGATTGCTGCACGGTAGCCACTAGGTGCGACTTGCTGCAACTTGCTGCGACTCCTACTGCTACACTACCTACACTGCTATGTACAAGTCGCGGCTGGCGGACCGGTGCGCTCGTGCAGGCGCAGGATCATGGATCACCCGCAATCGACCCGGGGCTCGGCTACGGTGACTGAGGAACGTCTGTGTCCCCAGCTGACTCGCCCATGTCACCGAGCGCACACCTGAGACCGTCTGTGTTACGTATTCAAGGCGACCGCGTTTGTCTCACGGCTGCGACAATGCTGTGCCACGGCATTTGGCCTTGAGGGCTTTTGACTGTATCGCCCTCGAGGCGTGCCAATGTTGCAACTTCCATCCACGATCTGGAGTTGATCTTGGGGTTTTCGGAAACAAAACGGCAAGGGTTGAAAGTTAAAACATGGACTTGCAAGACTCTGGCGGGTCGGCATCCCTGGAAGGTGCCGAGTCTTTCTATCATTGGCAGTCCGGCGATATCTTCAAAAAAAAAAAGTAAGCGAACAGAAGTGTGCGATGTGGACTATCTACCCGAAAAGTCTCCGCTGCAATGCCTACAAAACCCAATCTGTTTCCTTTCCATAAGCGGGCAAAAGTCTATCCAGCGCCAGATCAAGTGTCTTAAGTCTTGATGGTTTATCGCTATTGGCTCTTAGCAACCACTCTCTTGTCTTCTGCTATACTTGTTTCTTTCACTTCCAAATCCTCCTCGACGTTATCAACCGCCGCCATGACTGACGTCCTGTCCGAGAACCAGGCGTACTTCGAGTGAGTACTTTTGACAGCTTCTTCAACATAAGTCTATGATCATGTACATGATTTCATTTGGGCTGCTTATTTCGGGCGTCACAATTGGCTTGTCTCGCAACGGATCAGCAACGTTTGATACGTCACGCTAAGTAGCCAAAGCTACAATTACTGTAACATGCTGTGAGGTTCCATGCTGATGTGGCACAATTGCAGCAAGATCGCCGGAGATTACGACCAACGCCATGCGGAAGCGGTTGTGCAGCTAGAACGCGGGCTTCAACAGAAGATTCCGTTGATTGGCGTCAAGGAAAGAGCTAGGTTGCTGGACTATGCCTGCGGCACCGGGATGCTTTCAAGGGTTGGTCGTCCAAGGCGAACGCTTCTCATAAGTCCTGATGGATGCTGACGTCGCATTGCAGGTGCTGGCACAGTACACGAGCGAAAGTATCGGCATCGACCTTTCTGAGAAGATGGTTGGGGCGTATAATACCCAGGCTCAGAAACAGGTTAGCTACGCTGAATTTGACCGTGTGGCTCCAGTTGAATGGACCGCAAAGTTGTATCACCAGTTGAACAGTTTCTGACCTCTTGTAGGCTTCTCCCAGAAAGGCCTACCAGGGCAACCTCTTTGATCCCACCAATCCCTCACCCGAAGCTCTATCGGATGCGAAGTTCTTCAACTTTGATGTTGCAGGCGTTGGACTGGGTTTCCATCACTTTGACGACTGCCAGCTCGCGGCCAAGAGACTGGCTGAGCGTCTCAAGCCTGGCGGAGTCTTGTTCATCGTTGACTTTGCTACACACGAGATGAACCAGGAAGATGCTGCCGGCCGAGGCGTTACGCACCATGGCTTCTCGGAGGAGCAGATCAAGGGCTTGTTTGAGAACGCTGGACTCGGCGATTTTGCATATGAGGAGTTTCCGGAGCCTATCGCATTCACATTTTGCCATGGCGGGGGAGGACATGATCACGGCCACGGCCATGGCCACAAGCATAGTCACGAGCATCAGGGTGATGTGCATGGACATGGCGATGGGCAAAAGGGGCCCTCCAGCATGACGAGGACCATCTTTGTTGCGAGAGCGTCTAAGCTCTAATGGGCTGTTTGCTTGTCGAATTTGTCTTTTCTGGAGGGGACATCATATCTGACCAGGAGAACGACTAGCTAAAGCACGATATGAATGACTGTTTAAAACCGGGGAAGATTCTGGTGGCTCCATTGCATTCAAATACGTCGTCTAAATCACGTTACCACACAGACCTTGTGCTTTGATGTTTCTCATTGCATACATGATCTCAGCCGTGATATATCATGTACAGAGTTAACTCGCTGCATTTTCTAAGCCGCCCAAGTTATCATCGTCATCAGCACCCAATCAAAGTCTTGTCATCATACATTCTACATTTCATCCATTGCCTCGCTGTCTCAGCTCAGCCGTGCAGGGTAACCAAGTCTCAAACGCAGGCTGCATTGGAATGAATATCTACACTCCAATCTTGCATATCAACCTAATCTGCAATCCAAGAACGCATCCCTCGCCCCATAAACACGGGATGCGTTCCATGACCTCGCCGGGACATGCTCCTCCGGCCGACCTTGTGCAACTCCACATGGAAAGACGCCCGAAAACAAACGCCATGTTGTAAGGGCGCCGAGATCCAAACATTCCCTGCTGGACCGTCCCGTCCCGCCGGCCAGCCTCCCTTGCGGTGTAGAAACCTTGTTCTCCATCTGGGAAAGTAGCCACGCCCCCCTCGAAGCATCAAGGGATGAGAGAGAGAGAGACTTGTCCCATCCTCTCTGCTTGGCACACATCTCCATCAAGTCAGTAGAAGGGAGAACGTGTAGTGACGTGGTTTGATATACCGCAAAAGGAAATAGAGGCGAATGGCTTTTCCGGGGCGGCGCGATCCGGTGTCTTGGATATAAACAAGAGTCATGTGTTGCTCGAAACCAGCCTCTGCCGCGTTTCCAGAACGGTAACCCCGGTTTCGACCGAGTCGTGTATGCAAGACATGAACCCTTGTGCTACACGCCCGTTCATTTCGGAAAAAGAGCGTGGCTTATTAGATGGGGTTCGAGAAGCGGACTCGCTCTGGGCGGCGCTAGAGCCCGAGCGGAGGCTTGGTCATTTCCGTCGAGCATGCCAATGGAGGGTCATGAGCTATGTCATGAGGTCTGGTGTCGTCTGTGTCAGTTCAACTAGGCTTCTTGAAACGAGTGTTGGCTGGCACTGATGTAATATCATTATTAGAGCCTGATGGTCCAGAGGTTTTTAATTACCCTCCCTGGACTAGGGACTGCTGTGTTGGTTCCAGCTGGGGATGCGGTCTGAAAATAAGTCAATTAAACGGCAAAGTCTATGGTCCGCGAAATCCATGCAAGCTTGTGACTAGTTTGAAGAAATGTTTCAGACGTTGCTTACGCGTTGTCGTCGCCAAGTTCAACAACAAAAGCTCCGCCGAGTAGGAGAGCGGGCTCCTCGATGTTGTGATGCTCATAGCTTGATCTTGTTAGCACAAATCTTACAGACAAGCTGTAGATGTCGTGTTGGCTTACCTTAGAGTTCCCACACCACCTGCTTCCAGCAAAAAGGTTGGGCCGTCTTTTAAAGAGTAGCGAGCCCATCTCATGGCAAAAGCGCGGAGGATATGGCCGTGAGCGACAAGAAGGACGTCGCCACACTGGTCTTTATCCTTGCCCTTATCCAAGGCTGGCTTGTGCCACTTCCCACGGATCTCTTCAATCAACTGGTCTAACCGCTTAGTGACGTCCTCAGGGCTCCTAATGAAGTGTTAGCTCATGAGTTTGCCAATGTTGGAGAGATGAGAAAGCCTGGTGTAGGGTAGGCGACTTGTGATGGGAATACTGACTCTCCTCCTGGACATCCATCTCGCCAGATATCCCAGGTTCCTTTATAGCCCTGTTCAGCCCTCATCTTCTTGATATCGGGTGTGGTGATGCCTTCGTAGTCACCATAGTCCCACTCGCGAATGTGGTCTGTGATCTCGACCTGGGCGCTGCACTGAAGACCATTGCCCTCAATCTTGCCATGTGGTTCCCAAGGAAGAGGGCGATCGAGTCCGAGGTTTAGTAGCTCAAAGGTGCGTTGAGCACGCCTGCGAGGGGAAACGTAGCTGGAGCATATCAGTATATGAGATGGCAGGAAATGAAAGAGACAGAGAAGAAGGGAACCATAACGCCAGGAAGTTCATCAAAGACTTGAGTAGCTCGCCATTGTCTGTCTTCATGATCCAAATTGGAGTCCAATTAAAAAAAAACATGGGAATATATAGTGGAAGAGGACGGGAGCAGTCAATGGAGATAACACATACATGTGAGCAATCTTCTTGGGGGCAATGAGTCGGTCGGGGCCAACAAGAGCCTTTCCAGTAGCTCTGACACGCTTCTCACCATCCGAAGTGAGTGGAATGTCAGTAAGACCAGTATGACGGCCATCTAGAGACCATTCCGTCTCGCCGTGACGGACGAGAAAAACGCGAGGTGTAGACATGGCTTTGAGGTCTGATACTTGATATGAAGTGTGTCGAAGAGTTGCCAATGAGCTAGTGCAGCTCTCAGAAATGCACCGTGACCTTTTGAGTGTCTTTATCTCTTGTCAGCGATATTCATGAAGCGGAGAGGAGATGATCTGACGTGAACGTAGCCTCTGATGACAGGGCAGAGTCAGAGCCGGGGGGTGTTGTAGCTGCCGTCAAGAAGCCGATCTATTCTATGTGTAGGTAATGAAAGGGGTATTCAAGCTCAGCACGATTCTATATGTAGATGTGACCAAGGTAGAAAGAAGAAAGTAAAATATCCCAAAGCTTGTTTTTTTGGTGTTGAGACCTGGATGGATTACGTTTGGGTGACAAAACCCCGCTGATCAGGTACGAGCAGGAGGGGCAGCTTTCTCTCCTGACGTCTCGGCCCATTTGATGGGAAGTGCATCAAAAGGGGAACTAGGCCGTAATTGATAACCGTCATGTAAGCCAAATAGAGGGCTCCCATCCTTCCAATAGGACAATACCACAAGGTATCATGCTTTATCCGGCGGCCGCTCCCTTTTGTATCGTCCAGTGTTCTTTCCTGTGCACTTAAACCCCCCCGCGGCCCCGCTCTCCGGAGGGGTTGGCCGGTTTGACCGGAGACGAAAAGCGATATTGTCCGGGTAAGGTTAAATTTCAGATATTGATAAGATATCTGTAACTACCTATACATCATTGTAAGATCATGTTGAAACACGCTTTCCACGAGATGCAAAGCTCCAGTTATGGTTGCTCATTTTGACTCAACGTTTAGTTGCGCCTTCAAAGGCAAGACCTGCGTCTGCGATGCCGCTCTTTGTTCCACGTGGAATGTGCCTTGATGCTTCTTTGTCTGAGAAATCCATATAAAGCATCAACAGATTCTAAACTGACTATTTCTTACCATCATCTCATTTCCATCTCCAACTCTCCTCCCTTCCGTGACATCAGAAACCCCCACCACGATGCCCCTCCTCCCCACCGTCTCCGAGGCTGCATCCCGCTTACTAAGACGCCTCGCTAATCCACTCCCACCGCAAAAGTCCCACTCGGCGGCCGCGCCCATCAACCTCGACAACGCCGAGTCCTCTTCCGCATCCCGGCCCTCCTCCGATTCCTCCCCGCCGACTCCTCCGGTCGAGCTCCGATATTTCCCCAAGGCTCCCTCGCGACCGAGAGCATCGTCTGCGCCATCGACGCCCAGCTCGTCCGACGTCTCCCACCGAGAACGCCGCAAGCTCGCGAGCCAGGTCTGGCGGGAGTACTGGTGACATTTCGACCCTGTTCCAGCACCGGAGGAAACCATATCAGCACACAATGGCGGCGTACAAATGGACGAGGCAGGAAAAGATCAAGCGCGGCATCTGGGCCGTTGCTTTTGCCGCTTGTATCTTTGCCGGCACCATCACAGGCGCACAACTAAAGACGGATAAGGAGAAGGAAGAGGTCAGGCCAATTGCTTCTACCAGGGATCTCTGCCGTCACGATAAACTAACCACCCGTCACAGGCCATCAAGGAATTCCGCGCGACTTCGCCATCTGAACAAATAGCCGCACTCCAGTCGCAGCGACACGCCCTCGTTGCGCAGAAAGAGGTTCTGCAACGGAAGATGGACGTGTTTCAAGACCGCGTCAAGGCACGGGATGCCGAAAAGGCAAGGAAAGAGGGCAGTTCTCCATGAGGGGTAAACTTTGCTTCTGTATCACCATTTTGTAATTGTATAACAAAAAGCATTGCATTGGCCAAGGGTAGGCGTTGAGGTTGGGTATAGATACCTAGAGGAACGAGATGGTGGGCTTCGTCAGTTAAGGAGCATTGGATGTGCATCAAGCTGTTACAAACCACACAACTACAGTCAAACATTCAAAGGACGCACATCAACATTTTGGAAAAGATTAACCATGTATATTTATTCATCACTGGCTTGCTGTCTCCCTACGCCTGACCTGCCATGCCATGCTCGTGTCCATTTCCATGAATTCATTCCAAACCCGGCGTAAACCGTATATGTCTTTCACATCGACCTCGATCTGGCTCATCTGCCCAGCTCTATGCCCAGCGACGCTTACTCCATAATACCCTCGGCCGAAGGCAGAGGAATGGCCCGGTACAGCAGGATGAGTGCCGAGTGAGACTCGCCGCCACCAGCGAGAGCGTCAATCTTGTCCTGTGTCACCTCCGAAACCTTCTCATCGTTGAACCACCACCACTTGCCGTCCTCCTCACCCTTCTCGCCTGTCTTGGGATCAATGGGCGCAGACTTCTTAACGTACGAAGTGTAGTGGCCGCTGTCAGCGCTGGCACCCTGGTGTGTCACGACGCCTCGGAGCTCGTACAGCCCAGATTGGTTGGCACCGTCATCGCCGCGAAGATCGGGGTTGATGAGGGCGTTGAGCTCCTTCTTAGCCTCCAGAAGCGCAGCGTCTTTCTCCGCGTCAATTTCGGCATCCGTCTTGTACGTCTCGCCCATGACTGTGTCGCCGTCGCCCGACTTCTCGGCCTCCTTCTTCTTAGCTTCCTTCTCCTCCTTCTCAGTGGGAAGACCAGCGCCGCCGGGGATGTCGCCGACGTCCTGCTCGTGGTTCTTCTTACGTCGCTTGCGGGCACGCTCGATATCCTCCTCATCCTTGCGAATTTCTCGGACCTTGTCGCGGACAGGGACCAAAGCCTTCCTCAGCTCATCCGAGCAAAACTCAACAATGTCCAGCTCTTGAGGGAAGGTCACCTTTCGCATGATCTTGGCCTTCTTCTGTGTTTCTCGCTTCCAGAAGAAGCGCACAAAGTGGACTGTCAGGTACTTGGGGGCTCGGGAGATCTTTGACGTCTTGGTGTAGACGGCATCACGGCCCAGGACATCCGACTTCTTCTCAATCTTTTCTTTCAGAGCGGCGAGGATACCATCTCGTAGGTGATTTGTTGAGCTGTCGATATGACAGTTGAGCTTGGCGAAGCTATCCTTGTTAGTGATGACTTCTTCGCCGGCATTTCGAGCCTCCTCCTCGTCGCACTCCATCACTGATGTGAATTCACCAGACATGTACTTGTCCACAAAAGAAACTTCGGGTGTGCTTTCACCCTCCTTGATGCGGAGCTTCTGGTTCAGCTGCTGCACAATCTGAGACCAAGCCTCCTCCGCATCTTGCTGGGCATAACCGTGTCCAGATTTAGACTTTTCCGCAAACTGCGGGAACACCACCCGCAGGGCGTTGAGGAAGTTCATGGGTGGGAAAGAGTCCTGAGTTTGCCCCATCTTCTTGTAGAGGCTCGCAAGCTGAGAGGCGAGATCCATGGGGGTGCTGCCCATAAGCAGACTGGTGGGCGCCGAGTCGGGGCTGTACTTGACAAGAGCATCCTGGAGCTCGGGGATCAGACGAAGAGTCTGAAGGGTCGAGTTCAAGTAGCAGGTGTTTCCAAGGTTGGTGAGACCGGCAGGAGTAGCACCGATCTGTTGAGCTTGTTCGGCCTCGGTCATGTCTTCGACGAACTTGATCGCATCCTTGGGTCGGACAAGATCGCCACCGCCAGAGCCAGGAGTGCCCATCATCATGATGACCTGGTTAGGCTTGAGGCCCAGATTGCTCATGTCGGCGTCGTCCTTGAGCTGGCCACCCTTGATCAGAATCTTCTGTCGCTCGGGTTCGACATTGGTGAGGCTGAACATTTGAAGCTTGAAGTCCTCGCCGGTGGTGCTGGGGTCGATGTCGACATTGTGCTTCTTGCCCTGGTGTTTTACCACGACTGGTGTGTGTCAGCGATGGACTCTATGCTAATGTGAAGGGATGAAAGGACAAAAGGAGAGATTACTACTGACCTGTTAGGGACGCCATGATTTCGACTGATGAGAGCTCTGTGAGCGTAGAAAAGACAGCAAGTGGCAATCGTTGGAGATGGGTGAGCCAAACTTGCTGACCTCTTAGGAAAGGACCAAGAAGTTGGGCGAGAAAGAAAACGCGGCAAAGATCAGGCCCGTATCGAAAAGAAGTTGGCGTTGCTCTGGCTTAAGTCTGTCTTTGCAAGGGCCAGCCGTGGAAGATGCTAGAGGTGCGTCACCAATTGGTACCTGGACGAAGGCGAATTGTTGGTGGGGAAATGCGGTGTACCTTCCGCGGGGCAACGACAGGGTGAAGATGTGGCTCAAGAGAGCTCGGTGTGGCGCGCAGGGCACCCGATTGAGGCTCAAGCTAGATAAAGCACGTGACTGTACAAGCTGGCCCCATCCCCCACTGGTCCAATGCGGGAAGCAGACGCCTCGTCATGCCCCACTCATGGGAGACGTCAGGCTTGGGCGGCTCAGAGTGTCAACTGCGCCTCATGTCGTTGAAGCTCCAACCTCCAACTGCAAGATCACGTCGACCGACCCCGCCGAGATCCGTCCTCGCCGTGATATCTCGATTTGCGCCGCTTCACGCCCGAGTTGGGACATTTCTCTAAATTGTCGCAATCATGGTACGTCTATCGGATCATCCAGCAAACCGCCGTCCAAGCTGACTCCAGCTCCCCGCCCCTAGTCTCAATCCCTCCGACCTTACCTGCAATGCGTACGCAGCAGCTTGACCGCCGCCCTCACCCTCTCCAACTTTGCCTCCCAGACCGCCGAGCGACACAATGTCCCCGAGATTGAGGCCCAGACGTCCCCTGAGGTCCTGCTGCAGCCCCTGACCATTGCGCGCAACGAGAACGAGCGTGTCCTGATCGAGCCCAGCATCAACTCGGTCCGCATCAGCATCAAGATCAAGCAGGCCGATGAGATTGAGCATATCTTGGTTCACAAGTTTACAAGGTTCCTGACGCAACGTGCCGAGTCCTTCTTTATCCTGCGGAGGAAACCCGTCAAGGTTGGTTGTGGTCTTGCCTTAGTCCCAAAATGCCCCTGACTGACGTCTATCATAGGGTTATGACATTTCCTTCTTGATAACAAACTTCCACACCGAAGAGATGCTCAAGCACAAGCTTGTGGACTTTATCATTCAGTTTATGGAGGAGGTCGACAAGGAGATCTCGGAGATGAAGCTATTCGTGGGTCTCACATACTAATCGACAATGACATCCCGGCTGACCAAATTATAGTTGAACGCTCGGGCACGATTCGTGGCTGAGTCTTTCCTTACACCTGTAAGACAATTATAACCTGTCGAAAGCTGAACGTATACTGACCACTCTCGGCAGTTTGACTAAGAACCTCAGCTGGCTTGAGGCTTGGAGTTTGCTTGGGGGCGGCGGCTGTCGCGATGTTCTTGTGACCAGGGAAAAGGTATCGACCATGATAGCATTGACCCGCAAAGGCTTAGACGGGGCGAACCTCACGCTACGACGAGTAGGAAGGGTTCGAGATAACGATATTAGACATGAAACTTCGCCGATTATACCGAACAGATGCGCGCTTTTGGAACCACCCTTGCTTGCCTGTGCCGCCTGATGCCCACGAATCGCTTATCGTTTGGACATGTTGGTTCTAGTATTTGAAACAGGATTGTAGCTCTTAATCTAGGATGCGAGTTCATTGAGTCATGGATCGCGGGTGACGCAGGTGCCTGGGGCCTTGAGAGTCTTGTTCCGCATGTGGGATTTACGAGCGTGCGGAGCCTATCGACCTAACGATCAGTCCCGCCTTGCCTTCGCAAATCATTGATACACAGTGAGTGTTCTTGTGGTTGAGTCGCATATATGAGTGAATGGCTGATTGTGAGTTAACATCCTTCCTTCGACTGTCTCTGGGTTGAACTTGGACGGAGTATCCTCTCACCTGAAACCATCTTGAGCTCAATTGCTACTTTCCATTTGTTCCGACGACTTATTGCGGCCGTTCAGCCTCATCTTATCCTGGACCATTGCCTCGGTTGACCCCTAAACATTGACTTTGGCGAAGATCCAATATTGTCCCGCTGCCATGGCTCAGGGTCAGCCTTGTGCCTTAGCTCCAGTCTTCCAGTTTCTTATCTCTGGGCCCGTTATACTCTAAATATCTTCAGAACCTCATCAACTTTATTTCGACGTCTCTCATGGGTCTCCAGCGACGGTGATTCACTGGCCAACTTCATTCCAAATGTATTTAACCCCCCAGTCTCTCATTCTTCAACCTCAACCTTTCATCAACACATCTTCTCTTCCCACATCCTGTCTCTGCATTTCTATTGTCGTAACAAAACCCCTTTTGTTTTGACCCACTTATACAGGGGTCGAAGCATAACAATTGAATCAGCCATTCAACATCAACTCGGCCTTTCATCGATAGGTACTTTCGACCACTGCTTGCAACTGGCCGCCAGTGCCAGGCCTCCTCCCGCCCAGGCCTCCACAATACTCATTCTCTTTCTGCATTTGCTCTGAATTCTTTCTTCTTTGCAACCTTCATCATCCTTGATCTCGCATCACCTCAACTCGTTCGAGAGCTTCCACCTACACTTGAACCTCTGCTAAGATCAAACCAACTCTACCTTTTCCTTCTTTCTGAACGAGCAAAGATTGGACGTTCTTGACACCCTGCGTTTTACCGCCTGGGGCCATCTCGACCGTCGTCGGCCTTGAACTGCGAGTTTCGTGGTTTCAGGGGCATACCAGACGGGCGCCGTTGTTCTGCTCAGTAAATCGTTTTTTACTTCTTTTCAGCTCTTCACAAGCTGCCCTTTACTCTGATTCAGGGTCTTCTATCGTCCAAAGTTTGGGCTGTCAAGTGAGTGTTCCTCGAAGGCGGTCGCCGGTTTGCCTGGACGATCTCGCAAAGCCCCCTCAACCTCGTCCTTTTTTTTGCTCCCTCTTTCACAAACTTCTTTAAGAATCGCTGGACTTGAACGTTCGTGAATCAAATACCCATTTAAACCAAAGTTTAGGGTATCACGTGGGCGTTCCTCGAAAGCGTTCTCCTGTTTGCCTGAACGATCCCGCAACGCTCCCCCAACCTCATCCTCCTTTTTCCTCCCCTTGTCACAAACCTCTCCAAGAATCACTGGACTCGCACGTTCGTGATTCAAACACCCAGATCAACAACCTAAGGTTAGGGTATCACGTGAGCGTTCTCGAGAGCGTTCTTCCGTTTGCCTATAAAACCCCCCAACCCTCCCTCTTCTTCTTCCTCTTCTCTTTTCCCTTCTTCACAAACAACTTCGAGGTTCGTTGGACTTGTTCGTTCGTGGTTCAAACTTGACCAAGGGAGGCAAACACTGACCAACCAAAGTCAAGTACAGAAACACGGACGGCTTTCATAGTCTGTCCTGCGTCCCCGTATCCGAAACACTTAGGCGCTCTTCTCCTCGAGGTACGTTTTCTCCGCGGTCACTTTTCTCCCGGGTCGCGAGAATTTAGTTTCTCGCACCCAGCTTGAATACGTTTACCCGCCATTTAACACCATCGTTTGGCACGAATGATCATGGATCACGGACAATACTGACCCATTTTAGTTCCGCGATCCCATCATGTCGTATTACTCTGACCCCTTTTCGGGCCAGTCTAATGGCGCACTGCCTAATATGGCTCGCGGTAACTTCCAGAACCAGCATCCGAGCCAGCACCCGCATCCTCTGGCGTCTCACCCGCCCTTCGGCTCTGTCCCTTCCTTCCAGGGACAGACTGCTCCGTCCCATGCCGTCGGCGCCGGGCCCGTCTCGGGGCCCACTTTGCACATGAACCCGGACCCCAACTCCTGGATTCCGTCTGCTCATCAGGCAATCTCCAATGCTCTTCATGTGAGTGCCCCTGAATATTGACGATTCGAGTCTTTACCTTCTAATCTTCATCCAGGCGAGTGGTATTGTCCACGCCAGCGACAGCATGAGCATGGGCTCTCCCGACATGCCCAGCTACCATATTGCCGCTCCGCCCAACAGCCCTGCCCATGGAGTTGCACAGCCGGTTATTCCGGTTGCTAACTACGGCCCTGGTGCTCCGGCCCCTTAGATGGGAGGCCAAGCTACCGGCGCTGGCAACCCCATGACTAACGGCGTTGCTTATCAGTCTACCAGCGGAACTACGAACGGCATGAACCACGGCGTTGCAAACAACCTTGCAAACGGTGTTCCCAACACCATGAGCACCATGAGCACCACGAACAGCGGTGCCACTCAGGGAACCTCCAGTGTCGCTCATCACCTTCCTGCGCCTTCCAATGCACTGGTTCCCGTATGCTTCTCTTTTCTTCCTCTTCACACGTCAACCTTGTTAACCTCACTCCAGTACTCTCAACCCCCCAGCCAGAACGGAACCTCTTTGGAGATGCACACTCAGTACGCTCAGCCAACTCAGAACCACGGTGCTTATGTTCAGGTAAGTGTTGCATAACCCTTATGCTCCTGGTGAAGAACCTCATCACTAACACTTATGTTTTAGTACCGCGAGCCCGCGCAGAGCAACACGGCTCAGGGTCTTGGGCAAGGAGGCCTCATTTCTCCCCCTCAAGGACTCGTCTCCATGGCTCAAGCTGGTGGTCATCACCACACTCACTCCGGCCCTATTGCCCCTGTTGCTCGCATTCCTCAGAGCCAGTCCTACACTGCTGGACTCCCGCAGAGTCACTCCTACACCTCTGGTTTGTCGCTCATGAGTCCCGGAGCAACCCCTCAGCACCTGCAGGGCCGTCAAATGGCCGGTTCGTTCTCCAGCCCTGGCACTGGGCATAACGGGCACTTGACTGAACCGCGCAATTATGCACCTCGCACCTCAGGCCAGCCTGTGAACACTCTGCCTCCCCCTCGCTTCAACTTGGGTGTCCCTCAAGCTGCCTCGCAGAATTCGATTCAGGATCCCTTCGAGAGTCCTTCCGATTCCAACGAGCTCATTCCGTTCCCTATGTTGCCTTCTCCTGCTGTTCAGCAATCAATGCTCATTGCTGCTCCGCAGAACATTCTCAACAAGTCCAGCAAGCTTATTGAGCTGACTTGTACCATGTCTGGCTATCCTACTTTGGAGATGGCCTTGAGCGTCGACTTCTTCCCTTTCATCGATGGACCCGGCTCGGTCAAGCCTGCGATGTTTGGAGTTGTTCGCCTCAAGAACGTAAGTCTCTTGTCTTCTACCAGCGCCTTCACGATACTGACTCTTCTAGATCCCCTTTTCCGCTAAACGTTCCGAAATTGTCGCCTTCATTGGCCGCAACAGCAAGATGCTCAACGATGCCGACGAGCCCGTCCACATCATCATGGACCGCGCCACTTCCAAGACCATGGACGCCTTTGTTGAGTTTGCCACGATGGAGGATGCTATGCGATGCGCTGAGCGTCACCACCAGTTTGCCCAAGCCGGCCGTGTCAGCCGTCTCGGTGACCGCACCATCGAGGTCGAACTGTCCAGCCAGGCTGCCCTCATGAAGGAGCTTTTCCCCCTTGCTCGTGGTGTTTTCTGGGACGGGGCTACTCCCCAAATCTACCCCCACAACCCCCGTGAGCCCTGGGCCAACTTCAAGGGTTTCATCTCTTGCGAGGAGATGGTCATGCTTGTCAAGCATGTCGAGGTTCCTCACCGAGTAGGTCCATCACTATTGTTCTCCAGCTCACCTCCTAACCTCCCGCAGTCTCCCTTCTCCAAAGAATGCCCCCAGCGCCCCTACGAGTGCCTCATCAGCACCCTGCGCAAGTTTCCCTGGTTCTCTACTCATAACATCACCATCGCCCAGCGCGGTGCCATGTACAAGGCAACCGTCAAACTTCTCCGCCTGCTCTCCAAGTCGGTCGCTCAGGGTGACGATCCTGTCAACCTGAATTCGCAGCTCTTCAGACGCGTGGTCAAGACGGTCATGGAATGCAAGGGCTTTACCACAATCATGAAGGACAACATCGCCTACATGGTCCACATGAGCGAGGCTGAACAGCGTGGCTACGGCCAGCCTTTGAGACCTCACACTTGGGTTCACCAGTACACCATCACGCCTAAGCGTGATGCTCCTTTGGATGTCATCGATGTGAGTCCATAGCCTCAACATCCCAAGTCAACTGACTGGTATGCTAACTTCACCATAGTGGTACATTCGCATCATTCGTGAGCAGACTACTCGGGACGTCCTTGTCCGTCCCATCTCCGAGCGCACTGCTATCCAGGAGACTCTTAAAGACACTGATGACTATTGGGGCTACTTCTACCACGAAGTCGGCTACACCCAAGGCCCCCAGTTCGATACCATGACTCTCGGACAGTGCGCCTACGCCGAGTTCTCGGCTCTCGAGCGTGTTCTTGCTCGTGCCCTCGGCCGCGACTAAGCTGCCTTTGGACTTGAACTCCCTCAGTGAACCACGAAAAGTTCACAGATACCTCGCGTCTATGAACGCTAGCCCTATGGATTATTTTGCGACTCGATTTCTGCCCTTCAGCTCGGTTCCTTCTCTCATTTCGTTTCATCTATCGACTGGCTACTTCATTCCTCCCCTGGTTTCGCATCTCTACTCGGCCTTCTAATTTGCATTTCGACATGATCGTTTTATTTCCTACTGCGACTGGTTCCGCTCATTTCGATTTGAATTCGTTTCCGTCTTTGCATTTCGACTCGGCATTTTCTCATTTCATTGGACTTCAACAAGGCAGACTTTCGGCAGACCCCCGACTACACAGAGAGACTTCGGCGCTCGCGGGTATCAACTTCGCCAGTAATATCAGGGACTCAGCTTTCTGTCGACTCATTACTCGGGGCCAAGGCTAGACGACCAACTTTCCGGAGGAAGAAGAACTTGCGGCGTATTAATTCGAGGACTTTAATTCGGGGGCGAGGTCCATGGCTGCCACGAGGGCCCTTATATACAAGGGCGGTTTACATTTCACTGGGATTCGGGTTTGCGTTTCTGTTTCTGCTTCTGCTTACAATTATCATCACCTTCAAGGGGTTTTCTTGACTCGATCTTCGGCACTGCTTGGAAAGCAGCTGGTCAAGTCGGCGGGGGTGAGACCGTCTTGACGAGACCTGGCGGAATCCTCAGTTTGCCAGAGGACTTGAGGGTGATGATCAAGGACAAACTGGGAAAGGGGATCTCACAACTGGCTATATAAAAAACACAAAAAAGTTTTTGGTAAATTGGGAGACCCGAGTGACGCTTGTGATGTGATACCTGTGATTCTCTTGAGTGTGCAACTTTGCCTTGTTACAAGCATATCCATTGTCTACACTTACTCTATGCACTAAGCCTGGGATATCTTTGTTTATATCCCCCAATGTATTATCTTCAGTTGAGCCATCCATCTTTAGCTGCAATTGTGAGATCTTATGCGTAAAATCTGCGAGGTTGATGCTTCACGCAGGGCGCGCATAAGGCGTCTGGGATTGATAACGGCACTTTAATGCGCTAATGCACTGGCACTTGCCCTGAAACCCTCTCTCAAGGCCCTGGAATGACCCCTAAAATGCCGTGGCTCCACGTGTGTAACTCTGAAATCTAGCCAATTACAGTAAAAAAGGCTCGCCAACAACGGCGCATCGTCTCCACTTCCCGCCCCTAGCGACCCGACGGGACCTGGGAGACGGGAAAACGTTCCAAGGAGAGCCCTCCCTTGGTTCGACTTGGGCTCGTTTTCCTTCAACAAACAATACCCATCATAATCGACTTCCCGTGTTTGTCCCTTTTTTCTTTGTACTTGCCCCTTATACTCT
>JAJODA010000405.1:0-42894 GCA_021730345.1 Fusarium cicatricum
GGCGGTGGTGGTGGTGGTGGTGGTAACAACAATGGAGGCAACAACAATGGAGGCAACAACGGTGGTAACAACCAAGACGACAACCAGCAGGGTGATAATCAAGACGACAATCAAGGTGATAATCAAGATGACAATCAAGGTGACAACCAAGATCAGAACCAGGACGACCAGGCCCAGGATGACCAGAACCAGGGTGGTCAGAATGGTGGTCAACAAGATGGCAACCAAGGCGATAACCAGGACGATAACCAGGACAATAACCAGGATCAGAACCAGGATCAGAACCAAGATCAGAACCAAGATCCAAACCAAGATCCAAATCAGGACCCCAACCAAGATCCAAACCAGGACCCCAACCAAGATCCGAATGCAGATCCGAATGCAGACCCGAATGCAGACCCGAATGCTGCCCCAGCGGGAGGCCAGCAAGGAGATGGTGCTCAAGGTGAAGGGCAACAAGACAGCGCCCAAGGCGGAGATCAAGGCGGCAACGCCGGAGGCGGCTTTGGGGGCCCCGGGTTCGGAGGCGGCGGAGGCGGCGGAGGCTTCGGTGGAGGCGGTGCCGGTGCATTCCAAGCTGCCTCCAAGGACGGCGGCAATGCTGTCAACCAAACCTCAACAGATGGAGACGCGAAATGATGCAGAGGAGGTGGAGAGACCAGTAAGATTATAGCACTCCAAGATATCACGGCCCTGGAGGTCTATGATACAGTCAGGGGTAGCAAGCTTCTGAGTCGTGGCCAGCTTATTGTTGGCTCAAAGTGGTAATTTGGCGTCGTTCTGAGGTATCTAGAGCTAGTGACGGACGTTACACGCCCAAGGGGGGGTCCTCGATTACTAGTAGTGTAGGAAAGACATGCTTTGAACTTAGATTCTCGTCCCTGTCCCGCTATGCTCTGTTGATGAAATACCAACTCGCCATGATAAAATCATGCAGCTGATTCCCATCTTGTTTGCTTGGTGAATGTCATGCCTAGAAGCGTCCGTGATGTTCATGATCGTACTCGACATGTAGCTCACGTTTGGTCAAGTTGTACCCATGGATTACTCTGAAACCATATGAAACCGGCAACATTAGTCCCGGAGGATCACAGTGAGATCCTAGAGCATATTCAGTAGTGAGACCAGACACATGGTAAAAAGATGATACTACCCTAGGAAAGTAAAGCAAAGTAAGGTCAAGGACAAAATTGAGATCTAAAATTCCAATCACACATAAACCAACATGTACTAGGTCTGTAAACCAAATAACGTCCCCGTCCAAACACTGAAGATGATCCCGTGCCCAATCAACATTTGCAGACTTGTTCTCGCCAAACCTGTCTCGACCATGATCTCACTTGCGATTCTTCTTTGAGCCCTTCTTGGTTGGCTCTCCTCCATGGCCCTTGGTTTGGTCAACTAGACACTCGGCCGTTTCTCCTGATGAAGAGGAACCATTCTGCTCCGGGGCGTTCTTTCGTGGGCTCGGCCCCTTCTGCTTGCCTTTTGCGGCTGTCCGAGCTTTAGGATTCCGACTTGGCTGGCTAGAAGTAGAAGTCCCCAGCTGTCGAGAGCGTCTTGGGGCGCCAGCTTCATTATCAGCACCCAAGTCTAAATCCTGTCGAGTCTTTGGTTCAGTGGCATTCTTGTTTCTGTCTGTGCTTTGAGCCGTGTGACCTGGAATTGGAGGACTCGTCGGCTTGGCTTTGCCGTCAAGGTCCGCTGCTTTGTGACACTTTTCTTTGCAGGACGAACGAAGAATCCGGTTTGGAGAACGAGATGCTGGGACCTCAGGAGTTGCCGCCTTGGTTGACTTTGGCGGTGCACCTTTCTTGGAGCTTGTAGATCTTGTCGAAGGTTTGGAATCGACGTCCTTGGGATATATCAGCTAGATAAACGAATGTTTCCGACATTGATGTTCCTACCGAAGCTATGTTGTCAACACTGCCTTCGGCTGGCTTGCCACTCGTAGAGTTTTGAGGGTAATGACTCTTGCGCTGACGTTTGTTGATCGAAGCCTCATCAGCTTCGTCATCAGATACCCGACCCCTCTTCTGACTCTCCGGGGTAGTTTCTTTTGCACTCTCTTTGGTTATGGTTTTGGTGGGATCAATATCGGCTCGAGGAGAGGATTCAGAATCAACCTTTGCAGCCGAAGGCTGTGACTGGGGCAAGCCCGAAGTTGTTGAAGATGTCTTTCTTTTGCGTTCCTCCTCTTCTTGCTGCCTACGTTCCTCTTGACGTTGGCGAAAACCCCTGTAGACTTTTTTGGGGCCAAGGCTGGCACGCTTCTTGTCCTTCCAAGGACCAGACGTCTCATACTTCCCTGTGGTCTAGTTAGCTATCTAGTTGCGCGAAAGTAGAGGTAGCCGAGCAAACCTGGATCCAGCTCGGTGCCGAGTTCTTTTGGTTTCAAAAATGACGCGCAAAAGGCGACTAGACAGTCCAAACTTCCGTAAAAGCTCATACGCATGAAGTGATAGCTTTGCTCAGGTTCGAGCTTCACGTATCCCACAACGTCCGCAATACCGACGTGGTGCCTCATCTCTATCAGTTCATCAAGTCGCTGGTCCCTTCGTTCTTGGAGACGCGACAGGAATTCTTCATTGCCAGAGCAAGTGCGTGCGAGCTGTTCAACGTCGGCGTGAAAGGCGTGAGAGTCTTGTATGAACATTGGTACCGTGTTGAAGCGCTCGTGAAGATGGCCGAACAGGTCGTCTTGCTCAAGCCCCACGTTCCAGTAGGACCACCAGTACTCTTTTTGCCTCTCAAAGTCAACCCTAGGGGGTTTGGTCCACGGCATGTTGAGATGGTTTCAAGTGTCAAGCCGGTAGACGTGAGGGTTTCTTTGATGACAGAAAGGGAGTGAACAGGAGAAAGAAAGTTGACGGAGTCAAGACAGAATAAGGGAAAAGCAAGAGAGAAAGGAAATGAAGATGTATGTTTCAAGGAAGAAGTAATATAGACTATGGAGGTGGCCGGGAGGAGGTTCTTTGTTCAGCTCTACGCACGTGATTGTGTGACTTATACCGACCCCGTGTTTGCTTCTAGCTTAGTACCTATCTAGGCAGACAAAGAGTGATTCCCTGCTAACCAATGGTAAACTCACTGCCAGTGAATAAACGTATCAAATGCCTTCAAGGATGATGCACAAAGGCGAGCCAAGTTGCGTATATATTCAGCCTGCGTTCGATGGGGGAAAGCTGTTGTTCCCCGATACCAACACCAACACCAACACCGTTATCTGTTGATGTCTTCATCTGCATCTACATTACAGCTCAGTGGCACGTTGTCTCTTGAATCTATTACCGCCTCAGCATTGATTCCTCTCATGTCTGAAAATGTCCGCCTCTCGACCTCGTCATTCTGTTGAATCCATCGAGGCTGCTCTAATTGAGGCATTCGCGGCATCCCCAAACCCAACCCATCCGCATTCGGCAAGTTCATCGGAGGACAAACAAGACGATCTTGTTGCTGCAACACGTGACGAGCCTTTCCAGGATCTCCCTCTTGCTATCGGCGAACTGAGTCTCCAAGACTTGTCGCTCGATGCTCGAGTTGTTGTATCTCTAGCCGAATCATCTTCTCTACCTTTCAACAGGCAACGAAAGACCATACCTTTTCCAACTCTCAATTCGCTTGGAGATGTAGTAGAAGTCCACCAGGACTCGAGAACATCATTCTTCACACTCGTTTCCAAAAACTTCGCTTGCGAGTTCTACTATGATCCATGTAGCGACAATGTGGTTGCTTACAACAAAGGGCAAACAGCTATCACGATCGCACGTATCTTGCCTAACAACATGACAAATCAATATCAAAGACAGGACCTTCTCTCCTCTAAGACATTTTGCCTCGGTCCTGGTCCATGGCGCATTGTATCTGCTGGGCAAGAAGCGCAAGTCTTGGCTGATCTCCTGATCTGTCCACGGCGGTATATACTGGGGAGAGAAGTATCTTCCTCAACTACGTCCGGGATGAAGAGAAACAAAGAAAGTGACGAGGAGGTCATGTTGAAGCGTTGGAAGGACAACGACAAGCGGAGCGTTGTCCTACACAATGAAACTTCATTCGTAAGTTGAATCGAGATTGTACGAGGGCCTGTGAAGACGGCAGGCTAATGTCGCTGTGCAAGGCTCAGAAGAACCCACAAGACCAGCCGATGGCCTTGAGTTCTCGAAATCCCCTAGTCCAGCTGAAACCCGGGGAGATGTTAACCATTAAGAACGCCGCGCAATCTATTCTCGGAGACGAACATACCCAGGGGGTACACTCGGAATGCTTATCCTCGAAATCATCAGAGATGGAAGAGAACTACTCGCTACTGTACGTTCGCGACATTGCGAGCAGCAAGCAAACAACGTCTGTTATTCGGGCCGTCCACTCCCAGTATGACTCTGTTGCGGTCAAGGTTCACCGGAGCAAGACCCCTAAAGAGCACTGCATCTCGGATTTGACCTATAGCTACGATAGGGAAGAATTCATTCACAGGTATTTGGACCATGTAAGTAGGATTTCCAGCACCTGAAGATACCATAATAACCGACATTGTGACTTCAGCCCTCGATTGTCATATTCTTTGCATCTGACGCTCGTCTCCTCTCCATTTACATGGAATACTCGCCAGCCTCCGACCTCAGCTATTGGCGGACGAAAGATGAGCACTTCAAGGGCACCCTTGGTGATGCCTATCGCATTCTTCACGACATCTCGTCAGCCCTAGCCTACCTGCGCACTCAGGATGTCCTCCACAACGATATCAAACCTGCAAACATTCTTTATGACCGCCAAAAAGGGCCGCTTCTAATCGACTTTAGGCTAGCAACGTTCGATGGGGAGCCAGTTTGCAACGGAGGAACGTCATGGTATATCCCTCCAGAATTCTTTGTGTGCGGAAAGCGTGGCTTTGAAGGCGACATCTATGCTTTGGGCGTGACAATGCTGTATCTACTTGGCAAGATACCTTTGCCAGAATCGAGTGAAGAAGATTGGCGTTCTGGTTCGGTAAACAGAGGTGGACTTGAGAACCCCACCATGAAGAAGTGGCAGGACAAAGTTGAGAAACTACGAACTGAATTGGAAACGAGCGACAGTCGCCTCGAATCACTCGTCAGTGTTACTCTTGTCGAGAGCTCCGAGATGAGAATCTCAGCCTTTGGCCTTTTGGGAAGAATGGGACAGGAACATGGGATCAAAGGAGAGAAAAGAGTGGATCACTAGAATATCGGAGAAGAACTAAGTCTGGCATGTTGAGGAGTTTCACTTGTGCGTCAAAGACGAAGAGGTTTCTGGTCTTGGATATCGGTTGGGCTCGGAATATGCGGTAGATGGGAGGAGAGGATATCTGTACTACTGTTACCCTGTACCTTTATGGCATAACAAGCTTTGCACTCACAAAGCCTCTTGAGGCTGGTTTATCTCAAATCAAACTCTCAAACACATTTTCCTTATCATCCTGCTCTGTTTCTCCCTAGGTATTTGTGATTGAAAGACCTGCCAACACGAAGGGGCCCCCAGCATCATTGGCGAAACCTGGATGCAGTGAGAAGAACCAGCAGTCAGTGACAGCCGTCAACCAAAAAGACAGAACCATGGCACTGGAAATTGTTACTACGTACTTTCACAATCAAAGAACTCGCAACTCGCTGAGAAGAATCGAGTTCTTATCCCTCTAGTCTTCGTCTCTTTTCTTTCTCAGCATCCGACTCCACCGTGGTCGACAATATAGAACAACCCTCCTGCGGCCCCCCGGGTCTGTCAATGGGAGTCTGGGGATAGCTTCAAGCCATACCTATTCTTGCTTAGCGCGCTCCCATCTATCATCCGGCCCCACTCCCGGCACGATGCGGCAACGTTGCTAGTGCTAACTAGTAAGGATCCGCTGATCATCTAGCAGCCTTCACTTGAACTCACGTCGGGAGTTCATCATGTCAACTATACTTGTCAGTATCTATATGCTTTTCTCTCAGAGCGATACAGATAGCAAGCGGGAGAGTGCATCTTAATTGACATGCAATGGATGCCGTGGAGGTGGAGCAGGATTATGGCTGGGACTCTTGATCCCTCACTGCCTCGAGAATACCGAGAAGATTATCTTTGTCGACGGCACTGTTGAGTATGTTGACAAGCATGCCCTCGGCGGTAACTTCGACTCCATACCCGAAGGCTACTATAAGAGTCCTCAGTTCCTCGGTACTCTGTCTGCATGTTGCCGTCTCGAGCAACGAGTTGTCTTGCCGAAACTGACTATTCACATAGGCGCAATCTCTGGCTAGTATCTGCGCCTATCTGGGCTGGGTACTCCCGGCGAACACTCTGTATGTACCACAACAGGCCTTCTCTAAAGTTGTAGAAAAGTCACCAACGTAGACCTGCTCAAAGTGCTCTCATCAACGCCGACATTGGCCCCTCGGCCAACATCTATTGGGCTGCCACCGTCTGGACAATGGGCTCCTCCATCGGCTTCCTCCTCGTCGGCCGTCTCTCCGATCTCTACGGCCGCAAGTGGATGGTGATGAGCACCACTATCCTCGGACTCATCGGATGCATTATCGGCGGTACCGCAAGGAACGTCAGTATGCTCATCGCCTCCAACGGATGCAACGGACTCGCGGCTGCTGGCCAGCTCTCCTTTGGCATCGTTGGAGGCGAGCTCGTTCCTAACAAGCATCGAGGTCCTATCGTCAGCTTCGTCTTCGCCACCTCCCTGCCCTTCGCCGTGTTTGGTCCCGTCATCGCCCGAACGCTCATCCAGAACACGGGGCAGGGCTGGCGCTGGAGTTACTATATTGGAATCATCCTCAGCGTCATCGTCCTGTTTTTGTACCAATTTCTCTACCATCCGCCCACCTTTGCTCAGCTTCACGTCGGAAAGACTCGTTTGCAGCAGACAAAGGAGATCGACTGGGTTGGCATCTTCCTTTTCCTCTGTGGTTGTGTTCTCTTCCTCATCGGCCTTTCCTGGGGCGGCACCACCTATCCCTGGAAAAGCGTCAATGTTCTCTGCACGCTCATCACCGGTATTGCGACTCTTGCGTGCTTCTTTGTCTATGGTAACCCTTTACCGTATCCATCTCTATGTGTCCACTGCTGACCCCTGATGCAGAGGGCTTCTTCTGCCGCGTGCAGCCTCTCATACCTCCCCGCGTCTTCAAGAACATTGGTTTCGTTGCCATCGTCGCCTGTGCGACTGTGGCCTCGATGGTGTACTACTCGCTTACCATTCTTTGGCCCATCATCATCAGCAAACTCTACACGACCGACTCCATCAAGATCGGCTGGCAGAGCTCCGTCATTGGCGGCGGTGTTCTGCTTGGTCAAATTCTCTCCGGTATTGCAATATCCCATGTCCCCCGCCTCAAGATTCAGTGCATCTGTGCTGCCGTCCTCGTCTTCACCTTTGTCACATCCATGAGCTCCGTGTCCGTGGACCGTTGGGCCAACACCACACATGTCTTGGTACGTTATGCGACAGCCTGCGGCAACAAATCGTTTGCTGAAGTAATACAAATGACTAGAATTACTTTGTTTTATTGATCCTGTTTGGTGGTTTAGAGCCCTTTGTCTAGTTGCTGTGCTCCAACACCAACCTCAACTCCTCCAATACCAAAGCAAGTTAGTCTCCACGCTTCGGCCTATAGAAGACTCAGTCAGTCACATAGTTTTACCATGATTTGAAAAGAAGTAAGTCACATACCCACAGCCTTGGGGCGTAACCACGCCAAAGGGACAATCGCCCGAGAGCTTCTCAACGATCTGGTTGGCCCAGATGGGCGTGACGACGATGCCGGCACTGGCCAAAGATGCAGCCGCAGAGAGGAACGTGACAAAGAACGCAGTCTTCATTTTTATGCGTGATATGAGTTTGGGTCGATATAAGAGAAACAAAGAGGCTCGCTGGTCGTTGCGCGCTTGATGTGGCGTGATGCTGCTTAAGAAGACGCAGTGTAAAGAAAAGAACAAGTAAAGCTCGACGATTACAGAACCAGCTGAAATCCGCAAGGATGAATTGACAGTAGCCGACAAGGGCCTGAGAAGTAGATAAAGTATTAGATATGGCACCGAAGAAATGAAAAGGAAGAAAAGAAACGACCAGGCAAAATCAGGAGAAAAATGGCGGCAAAAACTAGCCCAACTCCTTGTCGCGGGGGGCGCGACGGTGAGGGTTTCAGGCTCTAAAACGAAACGACAGCGTGACTGGTGGAGGCTACGCGCCAAGAAGAGGAAATCAGTGCCCAATTGGGCGAGAGGGCCGAGATAGTTGAATTGCCAGACATTTGATGTCCCATCTTGTGTGTCTATCTATTATTTCCAAGTCTCAACCAGGTTTCCTAGAGGTTTGGTGGTGTTTGATTTAGCACCTGTTTCGGCTCACCACAGCTGCAACTCGAACTTGACCTGAACCTACTAGTCCATTATCTCTTTGACTGTCCGGCATAAGCCTCTGGAGTAGTCACACCATAGGGGGTTAGACGAATAAGAATGCATCAAGCCGTCGGTACATTCGATAAATGTAGAGCAAGTGCCCATAATCAGTAAGCACAGTGACCAATATACCAAGAAGAAAAGTCGCGGTGTTACAACAGGATGACAAGCCTTTCGTTGTTACTCTAACTCAGAGTCTGGTATTTGCCCTGCTCTCTTCTAGCTGTTCTTCGAGTTAGTGATCATTTGCCTACCATGCCCATGGTCGTCAAGCCTCAAGCTTCGACAAACAAGCGAAAACATCTTTAATGGTTAACGTATAGAGGCAACATCAGGGCAAGCTCATATACCAAAATAATAGTTCTGGTTTTACACAAAACTCATATTAAAAGTACTCCACGTACATTACCAGAGCCTCACGGTAACAGTCCAGGTTTCATGCAACGCCAAGAACAGCACTCGTCTGGAGTCAATCAACTCTCTTTCCTCTGCGTCCCAGCACGTCCTACCGCCCACTGACATATATACAATCCCCTTTCCCGTCTATCATAATCATGCCAGAGGAACAGGAGCCGGGGCCTCAGTACCCGAGGCCTGTCGGTTACCGGGAGGTGGGAGGAACATGGGGAGATAGGTGACAACGAGGGCCATGACTATGATTACTCGGTCAGCATACATTCTTCCACTGTTGAGCACAAGAGCGGAACTGTAGCGATTGCTTGGCTCGAACTGGGGGGCAACGTACGCGACATGCCGACAGAAAAGTATCCGGGCGTGGAAGCATTCTTCTTGGACTCTTCGCTCTCGCCCAGCCAGCTCTGGATGGAGAAGACAACGGCGGCCCTAAGGAATCCAAGCATTGTCAGTACATTCTTCGTCCCGCTTCGGTCATCGGTTCGCATCGAGTATCGATTCATCGCGCCGTCTTGCCGCATCCACAGCTTCGTCAGGGGGCGGATCAGCAACGTACCATCCCACCATCTTGTTCCGCGTGAACATGGCAGCCATCGGTAGAGTCGTAGACATGGTCGACGAGAAGTCGGTCGTTTCGCCCGAACGCTTGGGCTCCTGGTAGGGAACGACTGTATCCTGAGGTTAGCTTCCTTGTCGCATCATCGCAGTCGCAGCGCGTGGTCCTGTGCGGTCTGTCCGCCGCGAAGTAAAGAGAACAAAGGTTTGGGGATGATGCTGCAGCAACTCACTCAGGTCAGATCTTCGAACATCCTTGTTGGGAGCCATGATTGCTGTTGTCGATGAGGATGATCACGGTTGATGGAAGGTTGTCGCAATTTGGCTTGCGACCTGTCGAGTTGGGGGAGGCTTGAAGTGTGGCACTCTGCCAGTGGAGATACGCGCTAATCCCATTGTGCATAGGTGTGGCGTAGGTCGTGGGGACCTACCTAAAAAGGAAGGGGACCTGACATCCCCACAGAAGAAACATGCACTTGTACTTTTCATCTCTGATCATGATAAGGAACTGACATGATGCCAGCAAAACAAATACATTGTAGACCCTCTCATTCCCTCCTTTTTGTATAACCCTCGGAGAGACCTATTCTGGGCGGTAACTACGCCAAATAGCGCAGCACAATGGCTGATACAGACACTGCTGTATCCTGAGCGTGTATATCGTGACAAAGGGTATCCTCCTAAAATCGCATCATCATAACAATGCACATCGATCATAATGACCATAACCCACAGTCAGCTCATAACAACCTTCGCCCAAGCCCATCAGTTCCGCATCCAGCATCAAAGAAAACACCCATAGAATAAACGCCGAAATATGTGCCCGCCAAGTCCAACGCAGGCTTTGCTCACTCAACCCTGATGATAACCTTCCATTGCAACGCCCCCGCTTCTCGAATTGCACAAGCCAGACAGCCTCGCTTCCGCCGGCTGATGATGGCATTCCACCCCTTTTGGGCACAGAGGGCCCGGACCAAGATCTCCATGTCCGAGCCAAACTGCCGCTTCCGTGACTCGAAGTGCATCTGCTCAGCAGCTGGGAAGCTGCCTCGTCGCTGAACGATGTTGTACTTTGAGGTCAGCCGCTCAATGGTCGGAGATTGGGGAACCTCGGCCAGGTTGGTGATGCAGTCGATTACAAGCACATGCTCGCTGCCCATTCTTGAAGGTGAGCGGCGGTGAGTTTGAGGAACGGCAAGGAGTTCCGAAAGCGGAGCGTGCTGTCGCTTCAAGAGTTCCGAGATATGCATGACAGTAAAGTTATACCACTTGTGCAACGGATGGCCTGTACCTCAAATTAGCGACGTCAAATAGTCAAAAAGGTTCTCTTCATACCGGTCCTGTGCGCCGAGCGAGAGGTCTTGCCCAGCATATCGGACCCAGAGACGTCAATCTGCTGGATTGTCGGACTAGACGGCGACTTCAAGAAGCGAACACGATGGGATGGCGAGCACGGATGTGCGGTGACAAAGTTGATGTCGTATGAGAGAGAGAACGAGAACTCCTCAGGTGCAAAGCCGTCGATCGAAACACCAAAGGTTATGTTGGCTGGGAAGGACAGAAGTTCTGGGTCCTTGGCGGTTGCGCCCGCAAGCGGAGGAGGTTTGGTGAAAGGCGTGGCCTGAATCGAATTTGCGGGAGCGAGAAGTTCCAGAGACCCCAGAGAAACATTGATCAACGGAGGAGGCGTCGAGTAGTTGTTCTCGTGGGGGATAATAAAATCTGCAGGAAGGACGGAATATTCGTCTGCGTCTCCAAGGATGGAGGACTCTCGCTCGACTCGTTTCTTAGCCCAAAGTCTCGCTTTCTTGCCCAAGTGAGCTTTGTCTTCTGTCATCTTATTAGCATCCTGGATACCCATGCCCACAGAATCCTCCTCAGACTTACCCGCAACGTCTTCCACCTCAATGTTGACCCAACCCTCATCAAGACCAATGGGCAAGATATCACTCGAGACCCATCCCATGCACTCGGCAGATCCTTTACCGGCAGCAATGACCCGTCCAACGATACATGACGTGCTCCAGAAACTCTTGCCCGAGTACACGAAACCTCCACACAGGTTGGCGAATGGGCCCAGCTTGTCCATTGCTTTGCTATCGTTCTCGAGCAGCGTCGCCATCAGAAAATGATAGACACCCTCGCCCGGGAGCATCAATCCAAAGATGTACGATTTTGAAAGCCAGCCGGAGGCATGCAGGGCCGCCGCCAGCCTCCGTCGCTGAGGCTGGTGCTTGACGTTTTGGCCTTTTGGGCGGTCCCACGCTCCAAAGTACGATGCCTGCCTAGAGCCATTCTTCTGAGGAGCCTTTGCAGACGCAGGCGAGGGCGCCTTGCCAATCGACTGACGGGCATTCCTCGCGATGAGGCCATCATATGTGTCAATGCCAGGCCAACGCAGCTTCTTAGCAAAGTGGGTGAGTCCGTCTACCTGTTGTTGCGGGTTGCGGCCCTTGATGGTGTAACTGTAGCTCGCGGTGGGTGTCGTCTCTTCATGGCGTTGGCGGAAGGTAAACTTGCTGACCAGTGCCCCAAGCCAGTTTGAGGATGCGGGAGGGGTGGCTGTCCCCTTTGGAGCAGTTTCCTCAACCTTGTCGATCTCGACATTCTCGAGCCAGCTTCGGGCAAGATGAAGCGACCACTTGACCATGGGTGTCGCAGCCCTTTCGAAGTGCACAACGTCAATGGGCCGAAAGGCTTCGACTCCATACTCTTCACCCTCTGTGATGGCATCTAATCGGATGAGTAGCTCGGTAGAGACGAGGATCTGCATGAGAAGCCAATACTTCTCCTCGGCACGCTCGCTGGCGCTGGCGGCGTCGTGAATGGAGGAAGCATCCTCCAGGTCATCATTATCAAATCCTCCCCAGAGGATCTGACCTAGTCTTATCCTCCACTCGACATGGGTAAAGTCGAACCAGACGTTGGCTGTGCCAAGGCATTTAAGTAGGGCATTGATCTGGTTGGTCAGGCTGTAGTGGTCGCGCTTGTCGACAACGGAGTTGCATGGCCGCATGAAAGTATGGAAGAGGTCCTGGTAAGTCTGGACCGAAGTCTTTTTGCGAAGATCGTTGGCCCGGTACAGCTCGCCGTTGCGCTTGATGCGGTCGAGAATATCTGTCTCGGGGAGGCGGCGCAGGTAGCCAAGAGGGGACAGCATGCGCTCGCGGGCCTCAATAATTGCCTGAGCCTTCTTGCCGACACTGTCAAAGCCGAATTGCTCCTCTTGGAGGGAGTCACCAACGGCGAGCTCAAGGGCTGACGAGTAGCCCATAGTTCCCTTCTCAAGACCCTGCATGCTCAACATGTTGGGGCGCTCCCGACAGCGGATAAAGAAGTGGGCCTGGCGGGACTCGGCGGCCCTCTTCTGAGCGGCGGTATCATGATTGAGATCGCGAGTGAGATGAGGCCATGCAGTGAGACCGCCCCAGGCTCGATCTTCAATCTGAACGTGGTCAGTGAGGTCGCGGATCTCCAATGCCTCGTCAAATGGAAAGGCGACGCTGGGATTGGGGGCGCCAGAGCAATGCCCTTCGCTGCGGGCAAAGTACTGAGGGGCGCCGGAGAAGAGCTTCTCGATCTCGGACTCGGAGAGAGTAGCCATGATTCTGGCGAGCTTTAATACGGGCTTGGGCGCAGAGGTAGGCGAGCTGGCATTGTCCGGCGAGGAGCCCGGAGGAGGCGGTGGAGGAGGAAGGGGCTTATTCTGATCCGGTGGTGAACGCGGGGAAGCAAGAGTCCTTGGTGAGTGTGACGGCGATTGTGACGATGATGGTGTCTTGATCCCTTGGCATCTGCCGGTGGACGCTTCAGCTTGAGGTGGGGCCTGGCGGCGGGAGCCTCGGTCGGGAGGAGCGGCGCTTGGCGGAGAAGAATGCGGGGAGGAAGTAGCCTAGGTTGCAGCAGGGAGAATTAGTGCGTCCTCTTGTGTGAGTAGAGATGGTGGTGAAATCAATTGATAGTTAACAAGAGCTTGAAAGTTGGAAGAGAAGAAGAAGAAAAATGCACGCTCGGCAGGTTTTAGACTGAAAAAGCCAATTGGACTGGACCATGACATCCATCGGCCAGAGGCGCCCCGACCTGAGCCCATGAGGGGCCAAACGAGGGAGAGCATGACCTGAGCAGCGAGAGAACGTGCAGCAGATCGCCCCGGCACGCGACACTTGGGGATAGGCCAGGCCTGGGACTGGCCTTGTTCCGGGGCTTCTCAGAAGCGGGTTGGCTGGTCTGAGTGCTGGCTGCAGTGGTCTGATGTATGTGGAGGGACAGAACAAGACGCCAAAGCGCTCGAGTAAGACGCTGCAAGCTAGGGATGCATTCGATCATGGTGGTGATGTGATGATGAGTACTGTATGTACGTTGATAATTCCACAATAGAACCTTCACTTACGCTCTCGCCATTCCCACGTCCGCCGCGTTCCTTGACACGCTTCCTCGCCCGCGCAAGCAGGCCCTGGAGGAGATAGTCGGGCCTGGCGAAGCGGCCCCCGGTCGACGCCGTGGATGCACCGGTGGCGCCAGAGTCATCGTCGGCGGCGCTGTACTCGTCGATGCTCTGAGGATCCGCCCAAGCAGTCGCCGTTGCGGTCGCGGTCGAGGCCGTGGCGCCCTGGGGTTGCGCCCGGGACCGTTGCCGTTCATGCTGCCGCTTCTGCGCCGGCGCAATCTTATTCTCAGCCGATTTCTTCGACGACGACGACTTTCTTTCCTTGTCTTTGTCTTTGTCCTTGTCCTTGGATTTGTCGGCGATGTCGCTGCTCCCGCCAAAGCTGCTGTTGCCAGCTGGCCGTGGGGACGGCCTGGATTTGCTAAGTGGCATCCCGCAATATGATCCCGGCGCAGCGCGGGCATCCGCCGCCGAAGGGTTCGGATCGGCCTCGGCGATGGTGATGGGGCGGAAATTGTCACCTTCAAGTGGGACAAAGCGAACGCCGAAATGAGATAGACAAGTCAAACGTCGTCGGCCTGTCAGTCGATCAAAAGCAGAACCCGTGTTTTCCCTAATCTCTACCGCCGTCAGTCAGATGTTCTTTGCGTTGGCGTCTGCCCTCGAGCTGCAAGTTAAGAGATTGGCTCCAGCGCATCGGGTCGGTTTTCCTGGTGGTGGGGGTTCTGGATAGAAGAGGATGCGATCTTGCAAGAAAACAACTCGCAAATGACGGGGACATGGCCATAAGTATCATGATGACTTGTACCTCTTTACCAGCAATGCCCTCTCCGGTCAGTCCATGTACGTACATGATGAGCATTTAATGCTTTTCAGGAGTTCCAACGGCTGTCTCAGGTCGACGGCGCACAATTCCGTGCAGCAAATAAATCCACCTTCTCCCGTTTTTTCTCTTTATCCTCTGGGCCGTTCTCTTTCTTGTGCAACAGTCCCCACGCGCGCGGATGTCTATGAGGCCAGGGCTTGAGGACGTGGACCTCGTTGAGTCGAGGATCTTCGATTCGCGTCGATGCACACTCGCATACAATCAGTTTTGGCCGGCATATCATACAAGGACCTGGCTTATATATCCCCGAAGACACCGTATCGCATATCGTATATCCATGCACCCGCGCTCGCGTCCGCCCTTGTCGCAGGCTATCCAACGACTATGCGAACCATGCTTCTTTAGCCGTGCCTGTCAGCCTCAGCCATCAACCTGGTGCTGACTGGAAGCTGCGGGAGTTTGTGGACCGGGTGCTAGGGAATGGAGATAAAGTGGAGGTGCAGCCATGTCGAAAAGCAGCCGGAGAGTTTCGAAACGTCCGTTGCTATAAGCGAGTCTAGGAATATCCACTGCTTCTTCTGCTTCTTCCAAGTTTCTGCTCGTAACTTGGCCTCTTGGACAATCAAGCTCTGAGTTTGGTCAGCGTTCAACCACTAGCCAAAATCTAGAGCGTAGTATCCCCGTATGCAGAATCGGCACTTGACGCTCGGTCATCTCGTCTTGGAGCTATCCGCTGCTATCGGGTTTGCTTCCAGCCCTGCATAGACAGCATGCTTCTCTTCGAAACCTACTACTCCGTATCTTGTTCTCTGTGTGGACGTGCGCTGTGGACGTGCGCATCGTCTTACATGCCCTTCCGCCGTAGCGTGTTGTTTGTTCTCGACTAAGAATATGCTACGTAGTTAGCTTCGTAACATTAACTGTTGGAGGTTTGGGCTCGGGATCGCTGCTCAATTGTGTTGGTTGCCGATATCTAAGTGGAATCTGCTATTGTCGTGGCCACCATGAGGCCCTTCCGTATTCCTTTGCGACTCCTTCGCGTTTCCACTCCGACCACCACCATCTCTGCATCATTGTGCATCCATGTGAAACAACGGCCACGCCCCAGTCGCAACTGTTCGGCCCATCCAAAACCTCGAAACACGCGGCAACTTGCAGCCGCGAATTCTCCCAAGCTTCGCCGTCCAAGGGCATGCTACAGGTATCCGCAGGGACCGCACGAACTAATCAAAGGCACCCGAAGTGATGGGGCACCAAGGTTCAAGGAAACGGGCATCGAGATAGCCGCAAGGACGCAAACTCCAGCCAGCTACCCATGCAGTCTGTTCCTTTCAAACGGATACCGCGTCTCCACAATCCCCAACCGTCATACCGTAATTTCGTTTATGGGCTTTCTGAGGCTTCGGGAAGTGCGGTACGTAGATGCGAGGCCCTTGTCTTTGTCAGGTCATTTCACCGCCTGTCTTTTTCCAACGTCCACGGGTAATGATCCGGAAAGTGTACCCAACTGGAAAACACGGCTCTGGCTCCGCAGCAAAAGGTAGTTTGCGTGAGGCATTGAAGCATTGAGGCGTTGAAGCGTTGGTAAGACATGGACTAAGACGCTTCCAAGCTCAAGCCGGGGGTGTATCATGCACGACCACGAGCAAGTATTTGGGATCCGGTACGATCACCAGCTCCTGTTTCCTCGTCCGTAACCGTAGAAGCTTCACCTCATCCTGTCGAGCATCAGCCGTGACTCCTGATTAAAGCGCTGGTGACAACTCTTACCTCTCCATCCAACTCCTGAACCAAGCTTCCAGTGCTTTTCACATAGTTCCAAACGATGGCAGCAAATTGCTCGACCCCTTGAGTCTCGCTCTCCTCTAGCGTAGAGGCATCGCTCGAGAAGGATGTGGCGGTCGATGCGGTTCGCGTCTTGGAGGTTTGGAGGGCGTCGACTTGCCCGCTGGTCTTGAGAATTGCGCCCGTAGCTCGGTCGAGGACGATGCTGGCCTTGACGCCAGGTTTCTTGGACAAGCGGCCGAGCTTCTCCTCAAGGGCGTCTTGTCCATTTGCCTACTTTCGCGTCAGCCGAGATGGCGCCATAGGACTAGTATTGTGTTTACCAGAGAAGAAGCAGCCATTCTGATATTTTGGCAGTCCAAGTCTGCAAGAGAGTCAAGTCTGTAGTGGTTCTGATGGAACTGGCTATGAGACCCCTAAGTTAGACGTGATCCAGCTCCAGAGGTCCCTTAGCCGCGGGGCAAGTTCTGCCGTCCATTACCGCCAAAGTTTGGAAGCCGAAAATGGAAAGTAAATCTTATCAGTCCGCAACCACAAAGAAATCTCAGTGAACAAAGAATACAGACATAGCATAACGTCGCCGACTTATTCTGACATCTTGCGACTCCTTTTTATTATTATTCTACACCAATCGAATCGCCACCATGGGTTCCAGCAACAAAAAGAAGAAGGAGAAGAAGAAGGACTTCCAGGTATGGCTTCAATTGGTCTTTCTCTCAACAGGACATGGACTAAAAAATCTGGCTTAGAAACCGAAGTTCAAGGTTGGAAAAGAAAAAGCGAAAGCTTCCAACTTTACGGATACAAGTTTCAAGGCAAAGTGTGAGGCTGTCACTCAATCCTACCACATCAGACATACTAACAGTCGCAGCTATTGTGATGGGACAGCAGTCACTTTCAACAGTCGCCCCAGATGTAATCCAACAGTTCAAGCACAGCCTATCACTCGCTTCGTCAAAATCCGACAAACAGCGACGAGAAGCATTGGCCTATCTTACTTCACAACTCTCCTCAGAACCCCCCATCAACCCTGTGGGAACACACGCAGTGCTCGCCAAGCTGCTTCCTCTCATCTCAGACAGCTCGACCCCTGTGAGGAGCCAGCTCCTGAAACTTCTCAAAGTTCTTCCTCCGGCAGAGGTGAAACATAGTGTAGAGCAGGCCATTATGTTCATCCGAGCAGGCATGACACATCTTTCGGCGGACATCAGCAACGATACTCTCGGAGTGATGGAGTGGCTCCTCGACGTCGCCGAGAACGATCTAGTTGTGTGCCCAGGCGGATGGGTCAAGACGTTGAACAGTTTCTGTGCCATGATGGGATGGGCTATAACGACTTCAAAGGCCGGATGGTCCTCAGGCTCGCGGGCTGGTCTCCGTGCCAAGGATGCCTCGACATATGCCCGCCAGATCACCACGCTGTCACGATTCCTTGAAGCTGGCCTTCGCCACGAAGCTGAAGTGTTAGAGGATGAGTCGGAGCTCTGGGACAACCTTTACAGAATTCCTCGAGACTCCAATGCCTTTGAGTATCTGAATCTCTACGGTGTCCGTCGCGACGAGGAGGGCGAGATGTACCCGAGCAGAGAAGCCAGACAGCGAGTGTTCCAGCGGAGGTTCTTGGAGGCAGTGTTGAAGGGCGCCGACCAAGCGAAAAAGGAGGGTGGCGCAACTGGACGAGCCGCAGCCGGTCTTGATCAGGTGCTCGGTGCAGGTTTGGACGACTACGAGAGCTCGACAGCGATAGATACCCAGGATCTCTTGAGTCTTTGGTGAAGCGTTAACATGATGATTCTTTTCCATTTAAAGCGTTCTTTCCACACAGAAGTCTGTGTAGATACTGTGATATTTGCGCTGCAACTACTTGACTTGGGGATAAAGATCTTTACGAATGACTCCTTTGATATGTGAAACCTGTCACCCTTTTCCTACCTCCCAACATCCACCGTGCTTTACGTACTGCGCAAAAGCAAGATCTCAAGGTGCGATTTCTCAATAGTCCTACTTGAGTTTTTATATCACCCAGTCTTACAATCAAGGAGTTACTCCTTATTTTTAAGCCACAAGAACACTCAAAGGCAATGAAGCTAAACGTGCCAGTTGCTAAGAAGCCTACTGACCCCTATATTGAGTAAAAGCATCAGATAAAGGCGCTTCCTAGATACCTTACTCAATTCACAAAATCTTTAATGAATCCTTTAAGACTTGACAAACGCAAACAAAATCCCGAAGACAGCACGAGACAAACTCAGCCTCTTGGTAGAAACACAGATATCCTTTAGAAGCCTGCTTCTAGGATACTCTTTGAGCAAGACTTGAGAAGCCATTTACACTGTTTATGCTACAACTTCTCAACCCCTTAACCTGAAAAGTCCCTAAGAAGTCTTTCTCTTTACTACCTACCTGTACTCAAATGCCTCTCCTAGCATAAAGGACAATGCCCCTGCACTTCTCGGTATAAGAGTATCTGCCTATCGCAGTTCCAAGCTTCCAATTTCGTAATTTGTTATCTCACCTAATTCATAGTTATGTTCCAGTGATTGCATCCTCTATCTGCCCTAACAAACTGCTGCTGGGCATTTCAACCTCCTCGTCTCATACGTCACTGATAAATAACCGAGTGTTTCCTACCCCTAAGACTTAGGATTCCAGAAAACAATAGAAAGGAAGGAGCGTGAATCAGCCAGCTTCCATTAGAGAGCACATATAAAACATCCCTACTCCTCTCTCCTCTCTCCTCTCTCCTCTTCTCTCTTCCCTCCCGTCTTCTTCTCTTCCACATCCGCATCTACTCCCGATTCTGCTCCCGCAGCCTGTGTTGTATCGCAGAATTTCCTTACTATCCATCGTCAACAGCATCAGAAGAGCAGCGTGGAGTTGTTTCTTCTGTTCTGTGTCGAGACTCTTGCGACGGTACTTATTCTCTTCTCCGTCTCTCTTCTCCTCTGCTTCCTCTTGCCTTTTGATCCCATAACGCTGCCTGTGGTTTTGTTCCCACCACTTGTTATGCGTTATTCTCCATTCACCTACTTCTGTCTGCTTCGTCCACCTCCAACTCACCTAAAGCTTATACTTTTGGGCCCTGTGTCGATACTCTTCACACTAGTGAACTCCTCTTCGCCTCCCTTTGACGGCTATACGCACTCGTGTCTGTCTTCATCTTGCGGCAAGACTCCAAGTAAGTACATCCCTCTCCTCTCTAAAGCCTTTTCTCTTTACCGACTCCTCTTCCCCCTTTGGTTCATTCTGTCAACGACTCTTCGTGAGCGGGCACTGTTTTCTCCTCCTTTCGCTTTGACACTAAATCCCCTCAACACTTTTTATTGCTCAGAGTCTGACCTTGGGCATAAGCCAGGCCGCCTCCATGTCTGACCCGTGGACCACCAACGCCATGAGCAACGCGCTGCCCTCGCAAGGGGAAGTCGCTCAGTCAAAGGGCGAAGAACAGAATGGCGACGGTGCCAAGTGGGCACAGCCACAGGCCGTCGATTACACGGCGATGGCCTCCCAAAACTACGACCAGGGGTGGGGCTGTAGTGCTCGATCTTACGAGTGGCAGGATGAGTATGGTGATGTTGGCCCCAAGTACCCGGACCTGGAACTTGAGCTTTTCGGCGATCCGAAGACCCGGCACGAACGTACCGGTCTTGATTTTTCCATGTGAGTCGCTGACTGTGACTTGATACAACAATCCACTAACCTCTTGGTAGGATCGACAAGATTGAGGTCACGCAAGAAGGTCCCGTGAAGATTGATTGCGTCCGTACCTTCAAGGATGCCGGCCTTCACCCCGTCATGCTGGAAAACGTCGCTCTCGCCGGCTACGATAGCCCGACTCCCATCCAGAAATATACGATCCCTTCCATTCTGCATGGCCACGATGTCATCGGCATCGCACAGACTGGTATGTATAACCCTTGATAAACTCGCTATGCCCGCTAACCAGACATTTAGGATCGGGGAAAACAGCGGCGTACTTGATTCCCATCCTCAGTAAGCTCATGGGAAAGGCCAAGAAATTGGCCGCGCCTCGTCCCAATCCTGCCACCTTCCAGGAGAACAGAGATGAGGTGACTGCGGAGCCCCTTGTCTTGATTGTGGTTCCTACTCGAGAACTTGCCATCCAAATTTTCAACGAGGCTCGCAAGTTCTGCTACCGTACCATGCTGCGACCTGGTGTCGTTTATGGAGGTGTGCCCCTTCGTGAGCAGATGTTTTTGCTGAACAGAGGTTGCGACGTTTTGGTTGGAACTCCTGGACGTCTCGTAGATTTCATCCAGCGTCCTCGACACCTCACTCTTCGGCGCCTGAGGTACATGGTCATTGATGAAGCCGATGAGCTTCTTGACCAAGACTGGAACGAGGAGCTGGACAAGATTCTATCTGGGGGTGGTAAGTCTATTAATCAACAAAATTGTCTAATCTTAATCACTGACTCGCACTTTGTAGAACAAGATGAGGGGAACGTCAAGTTCAGCCTCTTTTCAGCAACCTTCCCGAAGGCTGCCCGGGATCTTGCCAAGCAATATCTCGCTGCTTCTCACGTCCGCTTTCGAGTCGGCCGTGCTGGAAGTACCACGGCAAACATCAAGCAGATTGTTCTGCAAGCAGAAGCTTCCGAGAAGCGTGAAATTCTTCTCTGCCTGCTCGAAGAAATGCATGGTGTGAGAACCATCATCTTCGTTAACAGTCGTCAGGCAGCCGACAACCTAGACGACTTCCTTTACAACATGAAGCTCCCGGTCACATCCATTCACAGTGACCGAACTCAACAGGAACGCGAGGCTGCCATGCGGTCTTTCCGCTCTGGTAACGCGCCCATCCTCATTGCGACGGGTGTCAGCGCGCGAGGAATCGACGTTCGTAACGTGCTTCACGTAATCAACTACGATCTTCCGTCGATCGACTATGGCGGTATTGAAGAATACACCCATCGCATCGGTACGAACGTTTCCCTTCTTTTTGTTGATCGTCACAACTAACTGCTTCAGGTCGAACTGGTCGTATCGGCCATCGTGGTGTGGCCACTTCGTTCTTTTCGGAGCGCGACGAGCAGATGGGCAGCGTCTTGACGCGAACTCTGCTTGAAACTGACCAGGAAGTCCCAGACTTCCTTCAGCAGTATGTTCCGGAAGGCGAAGCTCGCGAGAACTTGAAGTTTGAGGCGGATTCAGACTTCGATCCCGAGGACGCCGCAGGAGCCGGCGATGCTGGCGGCGCTTGGGGCGCTGAGACAGGCGATGGCGAAACTGCCACTGGTGAGGGTGGTGTCGCCTGGGGTTCTGGAGGAGGAGGTGACGGCGGCGGCGATACCTGGAAAAACGATGGGGGCAACCAGGACGCCAACGCTTGGAACAGCTCTACTCCCCCAGCCGCCTGGTGATCTCGTCACAACCGAGAGCAACTGACATCAGGTATGGAGATTGTGATTTATTAGATCGACTTTGACCTTGAGGGGGAACAAGCGCGTATGAGGCAAAGTGGAAGATGCTCGGGGAATCTGTTGCCACTGGAGAATCTCCCAGATAGATATGCAGAATCTCGAATCACAGGCATCTCAGTGAGCCCTTGTCAGCTCTAAATTGACCGATGCTTGTCCATTAATATGCTGGTAACGCTTGAACCTTGCCTTCAGCTGCTTGTGGTTTTTGTGTGCTTCTTGAACCAGGTGTGTATTGATATGTTTCAGTTCTGATCCCATTTGCTCGCAAAATCCGGAGACAGAGTACGATCCTGGGAAGCCCAAGTTGTTAACCTAGGGATCTCGAGAGAGTCCCATGAGACCTTGGCGTATGTACGTCTATTTCACAGCGGGTGAACAAGGTGAATTATGGGTCATTAATGTTGAAAGTTCTATGTTTATTCATGGCCATGAGAACTGGGTTTCGACCTTTGCAGTGTATCAAGACATGTCCTATGATGTAGGTAGCTCAGACTCAAGAGACTGCTATCTACATGTTCTTGAGAATCTTGGCAAGACCCTTGATTTTCCGGGTCGGCGCACCATAACCCAGTTCCACAACACCATGAGTAAACTTCCAACTATCGGACTGGCTGGCAACGGGATACTGCACAGGAGGGGGAATGCTGGTTCGAATGCCCAGCCAGCCGAAGCGGTCCTCGCATACAGCCTTGATGTTGCATAGCCCTCGGAGACCCTCCTCACCAGCGAAGCGGCCGTAGCCCGAGCCCGCGACGCCGCCAAAAGGCAGCTGGACGGCGTAGTAGACGGCAAAGTCGTTGACAGCGACCATGCCCGCGCGTAGGCCCTTGATGATGGGTTGGAGATTGGGATCTCGCTCGGAACCGTGGACAGAGGCGCCGAGACCAAAGTTGGGAGCGTTGGCAATGGAAAGTATGTCTTGGGGAGAGGAAGACTTTGCGCGGAGGAGGGTGAGAACGGGGGCGAAGCACTCGTTCTGCGCGATGCGCATGTCAGGGGTAACGTCGGCGAGGAATGTCGGTTGGAAATAGTGGCCTTGGGGGTAGTCTGGGTGGTTGTATCGTTTGCCGCCGGCGAGGAGGCGAGCGCCCTGGGAGACAGCCTCGGCGATGAGTTCCTCGAGGCGGTCAAAGGAGGCGTCGGAGATCATGGCGCCGACGTCGGCGTCTGGGCCAAGACGGAGAGCCCTGACGCGATCTTGAAGAAGTTCGACGAGTTTATCATGAATGGCACCAGGGGCGATGACGCGCTCGATGCCGATGCAGTTCTGGCCTGCGGCTTGGAAGGTGCCGCGGAGGATAACTTCAGCGATACGCTTGAGATCGCGGGCGGCAGAGTCGAGAACGATAAAGGGATCCTTGCCACCAAGTTCAGCAACGACGGGAGTAAGACTCTTGGCTGCACTGGCGGCGACGTGGTGGGCGACCGCTTGAGAGCCGATAAAGGTGATGTGACTGATGCCAGGGTGAGAGGTGAGATGGCCGGCAGTCTGAGGCCAGCAAACCACGGTCTGAACAAGCTGGGGGTCATGTCCATGAGCGACGAGAGCGCCACGAGCAATGCTAGCGAAATGGGCACTAGACCAAGCCGTCTGCTCAGAGACCTTGACGATGATGCCGTTACCGGAGAAGAGGGCGCTGATGATGGGACCCATCAGATTGTGAAAGGGGTAGTTCCAGCTGACAAGAGCAGCAACGACACCAAGAGGCTCGTAGTGCACAGTGTTTCGCTTGTACATCATGAGGAAGTTGGTCGGACGGCGCGAAGGACGCAAAGCCTTCTCACCATGAGCAAGCGTCCACTGGATCTTCTCGACCGTGACGAGGATCTCGCCCAATTGCGCATCCACCATGGTCTTTCCGCTATCCAGTCCAGCAATCTTGCAGATCTGCTCGGCATTGTCGAGCACATACTGCATGAGCGAGCGCAGCACAGCGCGACGCTGCTCAAACGTTGTCCTGGCCCATGCCTCCTGCGCCGATGTGGCAGAAGCGACGGCGCGGTCGATGGCGGCGGGCGTGGACGGGTTGACGTGACCGAGGAACTGGCCCGTGGCGGGCGCGTAGCACTGGACGGCCGAGCTGCCGGAGACCTTGACCGAGGGGACGTCGACGGTGGTGCGAGGCTCGGGGATCTTGGGCGCGGGGACCGTGTATCGCCGGGGTCCTGTGGCTGCCGAAACGGAGGCGGCGGCGACGGCGTTGGTGATGCGGATGAGGAGGATGGTGGAGATGACGCCGACGAGGGAGGCGAGGGCCGAAAAGACAGATTCGCTATCGAGGTATGAGTTAGCTGCCTTCAATGGCCGATTCGTTTAAGAGAGAGGAAGGCATACGATAAGTTGAGTCGATCAGTCGCAAACTGGCTGCACCAGCGCCAAGCGGTGAGAATCAATGGCTCTTGAGGCTCCATTGTAAGGTTGTGATGCTCTCTGGTTTGTCCCTCCCGTGACAAATTGAGCGTTTCCTCCCTTTCTTTATATCGTTCGACACCTGGAGCCGTCGCTTCCTTTCTTTTTGGAGTGGGTGAGGTCGGTTTTAGCGGGTGGGGCCGGATTGCTCCCCTGCCAGGACTTGACCGCTAAAGACGCCAGAAACGTTCCCGCCGTATTCGTACTCGACATGTGTACCTCTCTCCCTCAGATATCACCCACCATATTTATCACAACAATCGTCAACACCATGGCTGAATTGTAATATCATCTTGTTTTTGTGTCTGGTCTCCAAAATAAGGGACGAGCTAATTATATAACCACTCGTATTTACGGCCCTCAAGGCCCTGTCCGTCTTGCACTCCTTCTCCCAACGCCCGTTCATCTGCTTCGCTCGTCTTTTCTTCTTCTTCTTCTTCTCCCCCTCGCACACAATGAAATGCTCCTCATCAGGGAATGGATTTGCTGCCTTTCAGCTCTAAAGATGCAAAAAGATAATAAAGAACATGAGAGAGGGAAAATAAAGTGTTAAAAACCGAAACGACCAAAAGCAATCATACAAAAAAACCCTTTTGCATTTCCCTTCAAAACGCCCTGCGAGTGTAAAAAAGCATAGGCCCCCCCATCAAGGCTAAGGGGGAGAGAGAACAACTAATTCGACCCTCTTCCTTCCGTTGCATGCTCTCATGCATGAGCTTGCCAGCAAAGGCCGAGGGAAGCAACTCGTAGATCGCTCGTGCAGATCATAAGTGCATCAATGGTCCCTACAAGACCCGGGATATCAAAAAACTGAAAACAATTGAGGCGGTAGGCAACTGAGAAGAGGGGACACCGGTCGCGGGTGCCGGCCATGAGTTGAAGTTGAGATAATGTACGAGGAGTGTCAGGGTTTTGCACGTGGGAGAGTGCCTATGTCGACCCCCTAGACGTTGGCACTCTTGGTCAGCGAGAGCCCGCGCAGTCGAGGGCGGAACCGGGCCACTTGTGATTGGCTTGACTCGATTCTCGATAATCGTGCCGCCGAGGTGAAGTCGTTGCTGGCCTCGAAGCTGGGTCGAACCCTGTCCATCGACGCCCGTACGCGATCATACGATGGTCGGGCACGGTCGACCGAAGGCCGAGCTTGCACAGGAACATCCATAGACATGCGGTTACCCGTATAATTAGTCGAGTCGCTGCCATTTTGGCTATGTTGGTTATATGTGGTGGTTCGTGTCGCTGTCGAGGGTGGGTAGATGGGTCGCAGATCCTCGTCGACACTACCGTAGGCGACATGCTTTGGCGCCTTTCTTGACTTCTTAGAGCTCTTTGATGACTTGGACTTGTCACTCTTGGTGTCGGCCGTAATGGGGTCGTTGATGGGATCCTTCTGGTCCAAATAGGCAAAGTGGCCCAGCCTCTCTTGTTCCCGGATGATGTCAACATCATAAGGCCAGTACACCTTCTGGAGCGCTTTGACGGCAAAGCGCGGGAAAAGGCAGACGACAGGCACCAGGAAAAACACGGCCCAGAACGACGCCTCTTGATACACCTGCGCGGCCGCTCCATAAAAGCGACCTGAGGAGACAAAGGACGTGTACACTCCAGTCCAGAAGAAGACAAACAAGTCGCTGATGACGACAATGAGCACCATCAGCCAGTCCCATCGGTACGTGTTGATCAAGATGTACATGTTGATAGCGATGACGGCGGGGTGGGCGATGTAGGCGCCAAATCGAAGGAGGTCCTCCACGTTGAGTCCATTCATTGTCACAGAGGAGCCAGGTGAGAAGAGCAGATAAGGTATGAAGAAGACCATAACTGACTGGTAGATACCGTCAAGCATGTAAAGCCTGTCGAGTAATTAGTATTTGGCTTGGGTATCCTCAAATATTGTCCACTTACCAGAACTTCTTCTGGGTCCACTCCAGCCGCTCAATACCTCGTCGATAGAGTTGCGGCACCGCCAATGATACCTTATCAGACACATCCTGATCCAACACACCCATAATGGCGACAGGCACCGAGGTAAACAACAAGTTGAACATGATAATGTAGGTGTAGTCGAAGAGGTAAGTCATGTCAAAGTCGGTGTAAATCTCGTACCAGAAAATAGCGAACGTCCACACCATGTTCTTGTAGAAGAAGTTGCTGATACTCTCGGCAAGACGACGGTAAGACCACCGGCCATGGACAAGCACCAGCCTTTGGAGGAACCGGAACTGGGCAATGGCATAGTCTGAGGACATGGCAGCCTGTCGACCTTCAACACCAGCAATACCGACGCCGACATCGGCTTCCTGAATCATGGCAACGTCGTTGGCACCATCGCCGATGGAGAGCGTCATGACATCGAGACCGTTCTTGACCATGGCCACGACGGCCGCCTTTTGCGCGGGGCTGACTCGGCAGCATAGTACTGACTTACACTGCTTGCAGAGTAGAAGGAACTTCTGCTTCAGCCGATCGTTGAGGACCCATCTAAGGGTAAATCCATCAATGACCAGTCCATGAGTGGGCGCGGGGGGTTCGTGATTCTTCTTGGCGCGAGCGAGGTCCTCGTCACTGCCTGTGATGCCAAATATCTTGAGATTGTCGTCCAGCAACTTCTCCGCCATTTCGACCAAGGTATCGTCCGTCACTTGCCCTGACTCGTCCTCCTCCACCTTTATGTGAATCAGCTCCATGTCGTTGTTGAGAAGGTTGCATGAGAAGCCAATGTTGATCGCAGTCTCAACCTTGTCGCCGGTGAGGACCCAGAGCTTGATACCAGCATCACCAAGGAGGGCAATGCTGTCAGGGACTCCGTCTTGCAAGCGATCTTCAATAGCAGTGCCACCGACGAGGTAAAGATCGTGTTCAATCAACTCGGCCACAGCCTCCAGCTTTTCCTCACGCTCTTCCAGCGCGGCAGCAGCGGCATCGTGCTCCTTTTTCCACTCCCGATACTCTTGCTCGGAAACTTCTTTGTGAGCAATGCATAGAGTTCGTAAACCTTCCCGGGCAAACATCTCAAGATGCTCAGCCGTCTCGCTCCTGAGTTGCTTCTGTTCGCCCCTCTTGAGACGCGCATAGATGACACTGTCAGCACCCTTACAAAAGAGGACGATTCGGCCATCCGGCATCCGCACGATGGAGCTCATCCGCTTTCGGGTCGAGTTGAATTCAATGGTGTTAAGAATCTGGTAATGGCGATCCTCGCCCAAAACGTTGACGTTGATGCCTTCGCCTGAGTTTCCGAGCACGGTGAAACCCATATCACGAGCAGTGGCAACCAGGGCTTCCTCGTCTGGAGACTGTGCCTTGAAGACCATCTTAGGAGAGTCACCGTCCACCTTTTCGGCGATAACGGTGTGGCAAAGAGCCAAGGCGAGCATAAAGTAGTTGTTGGCGGCCTGTTGTTCAGGACCGGACTCGCCTGCCAAGTCAGAGACGAAATCGGGGGCGATAAAGGTAACGTCCTCGTCATGTAGGTACGGGCTATCGTGAAGTCGGCGCAAACCTGCAATGGCACGAACCTTGGCGTCGGCGATCTCAACTCGTATTCTCTCGGCCTCCTTCTCGACATCGATACCCAATCGCTTCTGCATTCCTGCTTGTGCCTCGGTGTACGCCTCGCCGTAGGGTTGCCCGTTGATCGTGGCCTTCTTGAATTCCATGACGTTCTGAGTGAGTGTACCGGTCTTGTCTGAGAAGATGTACTCGATTTGGCCAACATCATCCGAGATATTCCAGGATTTGGGGATACAAGGCTGGTCAATCTTTTCGTAATACATTTCCACGTCGCTGAATATGAAGACAGCCTGCAGGGTTCGAACGATTTCCAGGGTGATGTAGAGCGAGATGGGAACCAAGTTCTGGAACAAGATGATAGCGGCCCAAAAGGTGATAAACCCCGTCATAGCTGGTTTCCCACCAATAGATCCAAAATCGAACCAATACAGTGACGCGTCCTGTTTCGCCCAGGCAACGCCGTTGACAATGGCAGAGAGCAAACACATGACGAGCAAAATACCAAAGTTGCAGACGACTGTGTAGTTCATCTCTCGAGCAATTCGGGCGCGCTTGCTGGGAGTAATACCCGCATTCATCATAATCTTGGTGTCGTGTCCGGTAAAGACGACCACACCAACAACCCATTCGGTATTTCGAAGGTTGCAGCCACGCAGGAGAAGATTGTCGATGGTGATGGGCTCTGTCAGTCGTTCGGGCTCATCCTCGGAGTAGCCAGGCACAGACTGGCGCCACTTGATGGCACCGTTGTACTTGTATAGGTTAGGCTGGGGAGCCTCGCTCTCGATCACGAACTCGGCACGCTCGCAGTCTCTCGCGTGCTTAAGGGACCGACCACATCGGACGGCCTGGCGAACCTTGAGGTTGGTTTCGCCGTCCAAGTTCTTGGTCTCGACATAACAGGCTCCATCCGGATCCGAGGTGGAGAGAATGATGACATCAGCAGGGAGTTCCTCGTCATTGTAGATACGAACAAAGTCGCCCACGACCAGACTCTTCCAAGTATCCTTCTGGAATCGAGCGCCGGCTACGGGATGATCGTAGTTGATGAAATCCGACTTCATTTGCGCCAGGGCGGCGGCGCGCTTGACATCTTGCTGGTCAGGTAGTTCAATATGAACGTGCGGTGTAGCCTGGGGCGATGGCGATGGGACTGGCGTCATCTGAATATCCTCCCGGGCGGACATGAAAGACTCGCGGTTCGCAAAGGGCGATGCGATAGACTCGCGCACAGATCGCCTGGTACGATGCGTCTCACCCGAGGGACGAGGAGCGTCTTCGTTGGTGGTTAGGTCCTTCCGGCGAGCCCTTTCTGCCCTGGCCTTCTTGGACCACGTGCTCTGGATAGCACGCCAGATAGCGCCGAAGAATTTGGAGGTTGCCTTCTTGATTTGTCGCCAGAGGGAGACATCTCCCTCGAACACGTTGACGTTGGTCCAGTTTCGAAGTCGATGAACGGGTGCATTATTAAGCTCAATATCGAGAGCGGTTCTTCGGTAATCTTCGATGGCATCCTTGATAGCGGTGACGGTAATGATGAAAATCAATGGAACGGCGTTGAGACCTGGGTTGGTGCCGCCAAAGATCGGGAAGATCTATGCGATGGTTAAGGTTCATGTGCATGGTCGGAGAGTAAGTGGGGGGAGCCGTCTACTTACGACCAGAATAACCGTGAACAAGAAGAAAATATTGGCGACATTGTGGAACTGAAACCACAGGTTCTTGGGAAGAAAGGATATGGGCGTATACTTTGCCGTTCGAATCTTGTTACGTGCAAAGGATTGGAGAGGGTGGCCTGTCTCATCTACAAGCACGTCTGGTAGGGATTGATTAAAGAACAGGGTTCGGTTCTCATTGTCCTCCTCATCCTCCTCGTCCTCCTCGTCGCCGTTCTGGTTCTCGACGTCGTTGTGCATCGGCCGTCCATCGTCACCGGGTGGATCGGAACCATCGGACGGTGGGTTCTTCTCGTTGGAGCCCGTCTTACTGTGTCCGAAGCGGTTGATGATAGAGTTGCGCTTGTTGTTGCTGCTATTAACGCTCTTTCTTTGCGTAGCCCATCGCGCTCGCTGGGTAGCATTGGCGTTCTGCGGTGCAAGATGACCGTCAGGACTTGTTGTTGTGGTCATGATGTATTCGCGGGCAAGCGCCCGATCGGCCCCTCGATGCCAGCCAGATTGGGGAGACTAGGGAGCGGACTCGAGCGTGAGAGGGCGTTTGGAGAAGCGAAAGGAGCAGGTGCAATTGAAGCAACGCCAGCTGCTCGTGGAAACGGTGGTCGGCGACGTTTACGTGATCGATTTCGCGGGCAACGGCGTCACCAGTGCCGTCTGGTTGTCGTCAAGACGAGAAGGGGGAACGTGGAGAGTAGGTTGTTGATGCAGATGTGAGAGAGAGGTACGAAGTAGTAGAGTAGGGGAATTGTGTAAGCAACAACGGGGCGGCAAGGGAAAAAAGCTACGGTGGACTTTGGAGAGACCCTCCCCGTCGCGTCCGCCAGTCAGAGCCAGTCCGCTGAGAGCCTGCGACTCTAGCACTCTGGGATGGCCATTTCTGGGCGGTACCCGCTCGGGACAACAGCATGGGACTCGCTGGCGAAAGCTGTTCAAGGGAAATGGCAGTGGAGAGTGGGTGTCGAGGGCGTGGGGCGCACGCCGGTGCTGGTGGGTGGGTGTGCGTGGGGAGACTTTATCCCGGCCCATCCGAAGCTCTCACTTGTCTGCTCGGAATGTACCCCTTAAGTACCTAAGGTAAGCACCAGCCTCATCAGGGCACTGCTGAATAGACACTCTCATCGATGCTGACGGGATGCTGCCGGCGCCGTCTCGCATTTTACCTGGGCTCACAACCTCGGATCATCGGCAGCCGAGATACAAGCCTGTGCTATGTAAGGTATGCTGCGCTGTGCATGCTGTGCTCCAATCCTTCCATTCATCTACGTAGTATCTACAGTATCAAATCCAACTTGATCCTTTCCATCTGAGGGCGCTGGGCTGTAGCGGGTACTAGCTCACGACAGCAGTAACGGCGGCCACTTCACGGGCGGCCTTGTCCACCACCACCAACGTCGCGCCACACGCCCAACTGAAAGGCTCCAGCTTCCGTCGCCTCCATTAAATTGGCCCGGGGTACTTCAGCCGGAAGCACGGGGCGGGCATTTCGGTCGCGTCGGGGTGCGGTCGGTCTTTCATGAAATCCGCATAATCCATCAGATACATATCCCCCCGACACTAGAAATGCAACGGAACCCTGCCATGGATCGCACCGCAACTCAATCCACAATAACAGCGGTATGCCGACAACTTTTGCCATGCACTCTGGACCCTTTTTGGCAAATATTCCACGCCGATTGCCATCCTAGGCTCTGCGTCTGGTATTTGCTGGCCCCCCTTAAGCCATCAGCCGCACCCCTTGCAAAGGGGGAAGATGCCTTGTATCTGAATTTTGCCAAGGACATATCAATCCGCCCTTTCCCCGCCGACTTTGTCGTCTCTTGGCCTGTCCGCCCCTCTGATGTTTATTCCTCTGTCATCGGAGCAATTGTGACACTGGCACCGTCCTGTCCGTCGTCGCTGCAACCCCAGATTGTCAGTAGTGCCAGCTTAATCGACCTAAGCTTCAACTGCTACGGTACATCAGCATGAGCAAGCTTCTTGGCATTGGTTATTCATCAGACATCATCCCCTAATCGCCTCCGTTTCTCACATGTAAGCCAGATGGGGGACGGTCAACGTTGCCCGGCCTGCATGCTAGTGCCCAGGTTCTACTTTGTAGTATTGCTGAGACTCTACCTTACATGTACCAGAAGTCGATATTCTATCTCCACAGGCGGTCCTCTTCAAGGTGCCCCTGACGAGGACCAGGGAGAGGCTGCCAACGACAACCAAGCTTTTTGGCGCCTTCTTGGGGCTCTACATAGGGCTCAAAGGGGTACTGTACTTGTCTGACGTCTCGGCCCTCTCCACTTTCCGTGCTCTTCAAGATGGACGATCATCCATCCCCTACCGTACGTAATAAGTAGCACGGATATACCCTATATCCAGGCATCAAACCCCGTTGGCACCCTGGTGTTATATCTCTTTATTTTGATTCTTGCGGAATCGCCTCTTGTGTTCGCTATCATTTTAAAGTATTATATTGCTGAGCTTCGGGCAGATCTCCACCCGCCTCATCCAGAGATGTAACGATCTAACCCAGTCAGCCCCGCGCAGATATGAAGCATTCTCCATCATCTCGGGCAGGCTTCCTCCTTTTGTTTGTTTCTGTTTTTCTCCGGGTAACAGTTTGGTATTTTGTTTACAAGCATCCAAAGGCCAGATTAAAAGAAATTGGCCGGGGCGCAGCACAATCAGTCTCGGCGCTCTCGGACCCGGAGATCCGGAGTCCCGGTGACCCAAACTGCCTTCCTATACCGGGTATGAAGCACCCGACCTGTTCATTCTTTTCCGTACATCCCGCTGTGCAGCCAGGCCTTATGTCCGCTATTTACGGGTTCTCGGGTCTTACTTGGAGCGAGAGAGGCGCCATCTTTGTCCAGCGATAGTCCCGTCAATCAATGGGGCTGACGTCCCACACGGTGCCCCCCTTTGCAGCAGTAGCGGCGTTGCCGTGGCTGGTTTCTCGGACTGACGGGCCCACTCAGTTCTGCGCTCATCATCTCGACGGCACGTTTCATGATTCCGCTGACTGATCATTGATGGCTGGAGCAAGTCAACAAAGAATGGCTTTTTGCTTGCAGCCTTGCAGGAGTCGTCGCTTATTCTGGTATTCCCGCACGAGTGCACTCTGTGCTACGTAGCAGTCTAATTACTCCACGGTGTTGCATTGCATCCATATCCATCAACACGCATCCTTCGTCCGCTGCTCCCCTGTTCTGACGTCGCTCAGGAGTCAGAGTGCCCTTTGCTCCTTGTTTCGCAGTCTCGAGGTTCCCCCCAAGACCCTGGCCAGGGGTCCCCTTGGCGTGCAGCTCCAAATTTCCAGCGACATGGCCCGGCTCAGAGATCCCTTGCGAACCATACCGTCAAAAAGCAATGAAACGAGAAGCTGCGTAATCTGCAAATTCTAGAAGTCGGCCCCGGATTGGGCATTTGGGTGTGGCCTCACAAATGCTCCACGATGTCGGTGAGCATCGTATGGGATCGCATTCCGCTCTGTCGTCTAAGCCTCCCGAATAAGCATCTCACGGAAGTCATAGCCTTGTAAAGTCAATGAGATGGTTATCCCACATGGCCAAGCTATGGTAACACTTGAAAGAGTCAAACGCATGCATGAAGCATTGAATCAAAACCATACTATGCCTTTTGCAACATGAGGGGCTTGAGATGGCATAAATATTTCTGAAGACAGATACCTCCGTACGCATACCAGACACGATGATCCTAGCCCAATTTTCTACCATGGACAATCCTCGGGTGCAATATAATTTATGCAGCAACACAAGCACAATGAACTGGAATGTGTGCAAGGGTTTCCATCTCGGACGATCGTTCCCGGGGCTCTCGCTGCATACAACCCCTTTTCCCTAGTACACGAAACACACATGTGTTGGTGATTGAATACGAGGCTTGATCTCGTGGATCCATCATGGGTTTGACAAAGGGCACTTCCACGCCGTCGGTTCGTCAGCAATACGCTACGTCAGTCGTCACGTATCTGGCACGAATCTGACACGAATCTTGACAATGCTAGACTTGGTCTAAGCTGGAGGCTGGACAATAAACCAATAAACCCAGGCGAAGCCCCTTCTGGAAGTTCTTTTTGCGTCGGGAAAGGGGCGGCTCATGACACGGGTGCCCCCTAGTCGCATAACCTGCTGTGAAATTAAGCTGCCCAGTGCTACGGTAGGGCGTCTTAGTGTAAGAATAGCGTCCTTGCATGATAGGGATACATACTACTACGTAGGAAGGAAAAATAAACCATGGCAGTGAGATTCGAATGCACGACTTTGCGAATTCGAACAGCAAAAGATATAAGTAGATTTTAGGTTTCTTGCGCCTCAGTGACACAACACAGTCAGAATGTTAGCCACACCAGCCACAGCTGGATCTGTAATCCTCCACCCCACCAGAACGCGACTCTCATCACCAATTAACGCGGTCCAAGTTCATCTCAAACTGCACTTCTATGTGTGAAGGCCGCGAACCCGGATCCGAAAGAGTTCCATAGCCTCATGTCTTCTAATATAATACAGTCATCGTCTTACCACGTCATCACCGCAACAGTCTCATAATGTCGCAAAAGGGTAAAAATGGAAATATTATGAGTTTCTTCAAGCCAGCGGCCAAACCCCAGACGCCTCAGACTTCTCTCCCCTCAAGACCACACTCGCCATCGCCGCTGGTGCCCTCGTCCCCGCGGAGCCAAAATGCCGCTACTCCTGTCAAGGCATTATCTCGAGATCGTGAGATTCAAGCCTCGGATGATGAAGATGACTTTGGTTCTTCGTCAGACGACTCGCTGGAGGACCTCTCCACCATCCTTGGCCGCGGCCGCCCAGGCAAAGCAGTGCCCTCTCCTTCCAAGAATCCACTTGCTACGCCAAAGGCAAAGAGGACGGCGGTCGAGTTTCACTCATCACCGCTAACCATTATTCCAAAACACAAGTTCGACCTCAAAGCGCTGGCCAAGGATGCGCGGCAGGACGATGCTACAAACGCAAGCTCGAAGAGAGCAAACGCTCTGTCTGAGCCTGCTGCTGAGGAAGAAGACGATGTGATGGCGACAGATGAAGCATCCCGAGGTGTTTTGGAAGGCATTGTCAAGAACAACACCGGTCAAGACGCGCAAAAGGTTCTCAGAGCCGTGCAAAGATCAGAACCAGGCCAGTCCCAGCTCCGATACTGCTTCTTCCGTGAAGACTTCACCCCACCAAACCCCAAAACCTCCCCTAAGAAGTTCAGCAAAGGGCCTTGGAGATTATTGATGCAAGGCGATCAGCAAACTCGGGAACAACATCTTGCATCTGGGCTGCCACTCACGCTACTCCACATACATGGAGGCTTGCCAGACGAACTGTTTGAATGGATCCTCGATGAACTCTGTATTCAAAGGTCAAGTCTTGTGAGACAAGAGTATTGCAATTTGCTCATAAACAGTTCTGAGCAGGTTGAGCGGCTGGTCTCTCCTCAGCGCCTGGAGGAGCTGTTTTATCGCTTCGGTGCATCTCCCGAGCTCAAGCAACGGGACTCCAGATTGACGCTGTCGAAACCAAACGTGGAACCCTACGAGGGACGCGATTTCTCAGCCCTCAAGTCCTTCATATCGCTCATCGGAGCAATAACGCCTCACATGTCTCAGGAATCTATCGTTTTCTCTTGCCAAACACTACTACGAATATCGATGGATAAGTTCCTCGTCTACAACATAGATCTTTTGGTCATTTACGAGGACGCTGTCAAGGTCCTTCTTGAGGCCATTCCGCAGTCTACATGGGACTCTTTCGTAAGTCTCGCCCGCATTACAGTGCGTGAAGTCTCTCTGACTTGACTACCAGTGTTCCCAAACGTGTTCTTTACTGCACACCTTGGTCAAGCCACAATGCATTAGGACAAACGCTCTTGTGTGTCTACCTATCAGCAACCCTAGAGTTCATGAGCTGAGGCGACGTCTCGCTGTCACATTTCTGTTTGATGATCCGAACCTGGGTCATTATCATCCCGATGACACGGTCACTATTCGTGGTATCATAGACCGTCTGGATGAGGACGACTTTTTGGTTGGACCCAAGACAGACTTTGCCGAACTGCAGGCAAACATCATCCTCCTGAACATCGCGGTTGACGATGGTTCCTTCACCGCCTCTGACGATCCAGACAAGGAGAAGCAGTTCAACAACGACGTGGATGAGCTCACAGTTCGGTTGAGGGGGATATGGAGAAAGATCAATGATGCAGGCATGAAGCTTGCTCGAACCGAAGCCAAGAGTGTCATCGAATGGGTCCAGCAGCGGCTCGCTCACTCGGTCCGCACTCGCAAGAAGGCGAAGAAGAGCGTTTTTGACCTCCCAGGCCAAAGGGAGGACGCCTCTCTTCCACGCCAGCAAGACTACATGAAGAGCTTCCTACGGAAAGCCCCAGAGAAGGCTCCCGAACAGGAGTCTCCCGAACAAGAGGCTCCAGAACAGCACGTTCCACTGGCCGATGCAGAAATTGACGAGGATACCATCGTCGTCAAGCTGAAGTAAGGCCAAGGCGGATTTTAGGCGCAAAGGGTTTAGCAAGATAACGGGACATTTTCACATTGGGACGAGGGTTATTGAACGTGTAATGAATTCTACCACGGGCCCAGTCCAAAACAGACAAAACAGAAGACAGGATGCACAGACAGGATGCATAGCCTCTAAACTACAAAGCAAGCCTGATTAGCAACGCAGTTCGCGGATGATCGAAAGCCTCCCCAGTCGTGCACTCGTCTCGGCGGGCTCGATGTACAAGTAGACGCAACCGATATCCTACGGGAACTTAGTCGTAGAACCTGCGGTTGGGATTCTTTCCAAACAGAGCCTCTCGCACCGCGGGCGCGGCGGAGTCCTCCAGGAGCCGCAACCGAGCCTCAAAGGTGTTGTCAATGTCAATCTTTCCACCTGTTCCAATAATGACCACACCACCAGCACTTGAGTCACGTTAGCTTCCATATAGGAGTGAAGGGGCTTGAAACATACATTCCCTCGGCAAGGGGATCGTTCTCCTGGATCTTGGCCGTGACGTCCTTGCCCAGCTGCTTCTTGTACTCCTTGGCAGCCTCCTCGATAGCCTTCTTCACGGCATCGAAATCCTTCTTGCGCGCGCGAACCTCCAGCTCAGGCTCGTTGAGGGCATAGAAGCCCTCGAGCAGGAGACCCTTGAGGGCCTTTTGGTACTTGGCCTTGTCCTTGGCGCCGTCGGCGAGCTTCTTCTGGGCATCCTCGAATATGCTGTCGAGCAGCTCCTGGCGGGCGCCGAGGACCTTGAGCCGCGTCTTGTTGGCAACGGTCGAGCGGGTGATCTGCTGGGACATGGTGGCCTGCTTGAACTTCTTCTCGTACTGGCCATCGATGGCGTCGGTCTCCTGGCGGACGAGCTTGGACTTTTCGATCTCGAACTCCTCGTTGGCCTTGATCTCGATCTCGCGGGCCTTTTCCATGGCTTCCTGCTTGATGAAGGCCGTCATCTTGCGGAGCTCATTGTCGACCTAGATAGGGGCGATCGGGCGCATGTTAGGAGCCTGTTTTCAACACGATGTGGAGGATGATGACGATGGCCGCCTTGTTTGGGCAGCGTACCTGCTGGTCGGACAACGCCTGTTGCGACATGATGGCGGCTGTTAGGGGGGGTTTAGAGGGATTCGGTGGTTGGATCGACGAGTCGAACAGAGGAGAAAGACCGTTTCGCGGTCAGAAGAGCAGTAAAGCAAGGCAAGCGATGGCCTTCTATTAGGAGCGTTGGCGGATGGTGATGGAGGTTGAGGCTTGGGAATGGTGGAGTGCAAGGAGCTTGTGACGCAGGCCCAAGCTGTCGCTGGCCATCTTACTGTACGTACCGAGTGGGAACCAGCGGGAGCTCAAAACAAGCCACAACTCCGATGATGGATAACCCCACTTCTACAGCGGCTAGCCACTCATTGCAGTTCGTGAACGATGATCGCAGCCACATCATGTGATATGTGCCACAGAGAGCTGCCCTCCGGTTGAGAAGTGGCGGGCTGGTCTTGTTCTAGAGTTGCATGTCCTCGAGTCAGGTCAGGTGTCCCATCCTCTTATTTTCTATTTTGAAAGCAAAGGCAGATTGCATTTTAACATCAACAATATTCCGCCCTCTCGATCCCCTGTGCCGGCGCCAACCGGCAGAAACATCCAGTCCGCGATCCTGCGGTCAAGCCTGACAGGCTCACGCTTTACCTTCAACCTCTGAATTGACGAGCCATTCGCGTTGATAACCGGCCAAGACGAGGCTGTTCTGTTTTCCCCGATACGAGCGCTACAAAGTGATTATTTGGTCAGGGACGTTTCCTATGCAACGCCTCAGTGATTCCACTCAAGCCTCTGTTGCCAGATGATCTCGGACCTGGCACAGGCGCAATGGGGCTGCTCGGCGGCATCTCTGGCGGGGGGAGCATAGCTGTATGTCCAACGCAGCGTGTTATCTGGCGGAACGCATAGCTAACACATATGTTCATAGCTGGGAATCCTCGTCGGATTGCTATCGACAAGCGTTCAAAGTCTGGGCCTGACCTTACAGCGAAAGTCGCATATACTCGAAGATGAAAAGGGACCTCACGACGTTCGACGACCACCGTACCGCAGGAGGAGATGGCAGCTCGGCATGGGCATGTTCATCGTTGCCAATCTCTTAGGAAGCACCGTACAGATCTCGACGCTCCCGCTCCCCGTTCTCTCAACCCTTCAGGCCGCAGGCCTCGTCTTCAACTCGATATGTGCGTCACTCATACTTAGCGAGCCTTTTACGCGATGGTCATTCTCCGGTACGCTTCTCGTCACAACAGGCGCCATCTTGATTGCCATCTTTGGAGCTATCCCGTCCCCGGCGCATGACTTGAGGGAGCTGCTGGACCTCATGGCGCGAAAAGCCTTCATCGTGTGGATGATTCTACAGGCGCTGTTTGTCGTCACGCTTGCGCTGGCCATCGATTTGATCGATAATGCTTCAAGCCTCTCCCACGACGCCCGGTTTCGACTAGCTCGAGGCATCACATACGGCGTCATAAGCGGAGATATCTCGGCCCATGCTCTGTTATTTGCCAAGTCCTCCGTAGAGTTGGTGATCAAGACGATCGCGGGACAGAATCAGTTCGTTCATTGGCAATCCTGGGCGATTGTCTTGATGCTGATTACGCTGGCTCTGTGCCAGCTTTACTACTTACACCGAGGCCTTAAGCTAGTCTCAACCTCGGTTCTATACCCCTTGGTTTTCTGTGTTTACAACATCATTGCCATTTTAGACGGTTTGATATACTTCAACCAGACGAGTCTAATATCGCCTCTTAGAGCGTGTCTCATCGCGCTGGGGACAGTCATTCTCCTCTCAGGCGTACTTGCGCTTTCATGGCGCCTGAGCGATGAGCAGCATACACCCGGAGTTGGCCAGTCATCACTTGCTCCCGGTCTCGGGCTTGTTGAGGATACTGAAGGAGAAGAAGAGTCTCTTCTGGGCTCGGATAATGCCATTGCCGAAGACGACGCAACGCCACATACATATCAGACGTTTCCGCCTGCAGTTGGCGAGACACCATTGACCCCTACTCGCAAGAGAAGCTTTCGGTGGGCTGAGCGAGCTGAGATTTGGGGGGAGCTGGAGGATCGAGATGAGTCTAGCACTCCGGGCAACAGAAGACGATCCAGCACGCTACCACGACAATCAGAATCTTCCCCGCTGCTTCCAACAAGGGGATCCATAGGAGGTGTCCCAGGCGAGGAGTCCGGCCCGAGTGCAGAGTCGACGCCGCGAAGACTGACGCGACGACGCCGCAAGAGCACAGGCTTCCCCGGCCTTGTCGCCCGCAGGCACCACAGAAGCAGAAGCTCCACGGGGTCCGGCGCGCTCAGCTACTTCCACCCATTCAACTGGTTCAGGGGCCGGCAGCCGTCGCAAGCGAGCACCAGTGATGGCTTCCCCTGGAGCGGGTCACAGCGCGACGATGCCGAGGTCAGAGGCGATGCAACTGTATGAATAAATGTGCGTGCGTTTGGGAGTTGCGGAGGGGGTGAAGAGGCGAACGAAAGGCGTTTCTTATTCTGTAGAGTTTTTGCGTGGGTGATTGGTTTAGTTTTTCTCCTGATGTGGCCGGACCTGGGCTGTGAGGTTCGCTCTTATATGCCGCGTTTGAATCTATACGTTATTGGGTCAATTGATGTTGGTGTCGACATTGTTCTCGTCTGATGAGGTTTGGTCTTGAGCCTGGGTGTTGGGAGTATATCCATTGCCTCTTCTTAGCTCAAGCAAGTGTAAGATTCGCCCATTCGACTTCATATAGCCATGCTTCCAAGACAAAGGAAGGGGTTGATACCAGAGAACAAGTCTACTCGATTCCTGATGGATAGCATTACTATACACCTCGGTCTTTGAACCCTCACGCCTAAACTTGCACATACAACATGCTATACATGAAAGTTTCACATTGACTCTGTGCTCTAATCCACATGATTCCGGGCCTTCAACACCGGGTGCCGTCTAACAATATTATGTGCTAGAAACCCTCCGCAGAAGAGGATAAACAACAAAACTCCAATTCCCCTCCGCGCCGCGTACTCCAACGTCCTCAACTCCGCTGCCCGATACCCCCTCTAGTAATAGTGTCGTACAAGTAGCTGTCAACTCCTAATGCCCGCCTCCGTGTGTAGATGATGATGGCTTTCCTGGTTGTCGTGCGGAAAGATATGGGAATAGAGGTAGAGTGCACAAGGCAGTGCTGTTTGTAGGGATGATCAAGTAGCCGTTTCCTCCTTTTCCCCATCAGCTGCCCTTGTTTGCAACGATTCATAGTCAAACAGCTGGACAGGACTTCTAACAATGACTCATGACAGTTCTCGCCTTGTTTGCCAAAAAGGCTCGTCGTGTACAGGGGGTTAAGATGACATGGGTATGGTCGATAGGTGGATGATGCCACAGTGAGGCCGCAGAAAGAGGACCAAAATGATAACAGAGACCTTCTAAATGCAAACTTGGTCTATGGAGCTCCTCCATTCCGGTGTACAGATATCAAAAAATGGTTGAGGAACCGAACCTCCATTAGTGCGGGGTGAAAGCAGACTGTAAACGATGTCCATGCTATGCAACGGCGCTCCAACGACAAACAAACTGCAACTGAACAAATCGTACCAACCTGGCATAGGCTTTTCTCTTGGTTTGTTAAAGGGTTGCTGTTGCTGCTCGATTCCAGAGGCCTGGACCGGGCCTTGTAGACCGGAGGTAATTATGATGGTGTCTGAAAAAAAGAGATATGTACGTCGCCCACGGATTGTATCAACGAGAAATCTTGGTCAGTCGGACTCCTAGACACGGCTGGTGCTGGCTCGGCTGCGTTCGTCTTCCTCTTCCATAACGTCGCTCAGTCTGGTGGGGTGGTGATGGCGAGGAACAGTGTCCCAGCCGGGTGTGCCGTAGCCTTGGCCAGAGTAGTCCTGAGGATCCGAGTATGCGCCAGTCCATTGGCCGCCGCCAGCTTGGCCGCCGCCAGCAGAAGTTGAGGGAGATTCTTGCCTGCCACTGGGTGGGTTGGTCGTGGCCGGTGTCTCATATTCTTCTGCTTCTGCATCAGAACCAGAATAAGTGGAGGGTGGTGCAGCGAAGGGAATCCTATTGCCTTGGGCATCCAAGATGAAATTCCCATTTGCGTCAATCACGTACTCACCTTCGCTGTAACCACCCTCCGATACTGGCGCGTGATAGCCACCGCTCCCTTGCTGACCAGGCGGCTGTAGGTATCCGTCACCACCAGCCGTCGTAGGAGGCTGGCTCTGCGGAGATGTTGTCGTTTCGGGCGGATATCCCTGTCCGTATTCGACTTCGTAGTTATCTTGGGCTCGGCTACTTGCGTGGCGACCAGGGCCGCCCTGAGTCATCGGAACGACCTGAACACCTCCGACAATGGTGGGTTGTCCTGACTGAAGAGATAGTGTTCTGTCACGTTCCTCCTGTTCACGGCGTCCTAGTTCCTCCCATGCTCGACGCGCTTCTTCCTTGGATATCGACAGCTCCTTGCGCATTTCTGCGAGCTGCCTCTGAGCCTTTGAGGTACCGCGTTCGTTTTCGACGGCTTCTCGGATGGCATCCTCCCGACCCCGTCGTTCCTGGTCCAAGGCCCCCTCTAGCATTGCATTGACTTCCTGTGCGCGTTCCAGTTCAGCTCGGGTTTCGAAGAACCATCGCTGGAACTTGCGCTCGGAGCTTGCACGCAGGCGCTGAAGCTCAACAACAGCATGAAACAGGTTGGCGCCGGCGGCAGAGAGATCAGTCACCTGGCGCGCCAGCTGCTGGTTGAGGGGGTCGCGGTTGAGCTCGTCCTTGTTCTGTTCGAGTTTTCGGATCCAATAGCTAGTTAGTCCCTCCCAATGCGCAGATAATGTCTCCCATCGCTCAAAGGCGTGCGGGAACGAATTGCGAGGTTTAGATCCACCAGCGCCACCTGCCTGGGCTCCATTGCCGGTATTTTGCGCGCCGCCAAAACTGGGTTGCGTCGCGGGCACTGGAGCTGTGAAGTTTTGAGGGGGCGGTTGGTTGGTGGTGCCAGAGCGCCCAGGGCGTGTGGGGGGAGGTTGTGAAGAAGTGGATGCCCGCGGTCGGGCTGTGGTGATATCAGGGGCGGCTTGCGCCTGTCGCTGAGGGTTGGTGGGTTCGCGCGCTTCCGCGCCGGTACCCTGCCCAGCAGCAACGCCAGCATTTCTACGCTGCTCTTCCGCTCTCCGGGCCTGCTCCAAAATGCGCGCTTCCTGTTCGGCTCTCTCGCGCTGTTGCTGCTCTGCCTCGGCACGTTGTCGTGCCTCTCGAGCAGCACGCTCCTGCATGATCATTCTTGGGCCCCTGATCCCAGAGGGGGAGCTTGTCTGGCCAGGAGCAGCGGCAGGTCGAAAGGGAGAGGAAGCGGGTTTGCCATTGGAGACAGGAGGCACACCTCCAGAGGCCATAAGGTCGGCCATGCTTGCAGATTCCTCTTCAAGATCTGGAGTAAAAGGATTAGGGTTGCGCAGCGCCTCCTCGAGGGCGAAGAGGATAGCGCTGTGGGTGTGCTTGGAGATGCGAACCACGGGGTGTGGCTCGGGGCGGTCTGCAGATACGGAAGAGGGAGTCTGCCTCGGAGGGGATTGAGGACGTTCTGAGGACACCTCGTCCGGATCCTCGGTCAGATCCTGTGAGAGTCGTCGCCGGCGACGGGGAGCTTGGTGTGGCGCCGAATGAAGCGGGATAAGACCCAACACAGTAGGGTGGTTCTCAGGTAAGTCGTCGACGGCCGCAAGAGTCGCCTTGGGCGCGAAGCCAAGCGATGCGGCGGCAAGATGAACTTGACGAGGCTCAGGGGCAGGACTCGGAGGGGCTTCGAATTTAGGAGTTCGACGAAGGCTTCGTGGTTGCGAAGACGGCGTAGAGAGTCGCTCGATAGGATCGGGCGTCTTGTTTGGCAGCGATCTGGAGACCTTGGACTGCTGGCGTTGCTGTTGCTGG
>JAJODA010000406.1:0-18973 GCA_021730345.1 Fusarium cicatricum
AACTATATTCTTTATTATTATAAAAGCACCTTATCTTTAAGAGGTATATATATTATATATTATATATCTACTATAATAGAAATTCCTTAATAGGATATACTTAATTACTGCATTATTATTAGACTAACCCCTCAAGCGAGTTATAATCATTATTATACACAACGTGCCCCTATTGGAAGAGACCCTTGTTTGCTGCGCCCTAATTTTATCAACGTTAGTGGCTGTGAGTCTACATCCTGGGGCCCCGATAGAGATAACAGGGTTGAGAAGAGCTATAGATAGCCAGAGCCCTTTCTCGAGTGCCCTCTTCTTCCCTCCCTTCCCTGCCCTTCCAGCTCAGCCACACTGACTCGATAGTATCACAAAATCCAATGTCCATCATGTCGCCTACCTCTGGGAACACTACTACTGGAAATGGTACTTGGGATGGACACACGCCTGAGCCAAACCCATCAGTCGTGGCGCAGGTGACGTGGTCAGTTGGCGCGGTGTTGATAGTTGTCGTGAGTGCGTCGTCTTCACATTGACCTAGGGTACTAACAAGGTCTGAGCCAACTATTTACGTGCTTTACACGATAAACCACCTCTACTTAGCTCTCGCCATGATTGAGGAGGAAGATGATCCCTGCCATCATGTCGTCTGGACTAACTCGGCAGGGCATTTCACAGATGACGCTCTCGACGACGTGGACCTCGACAACATGGATCTCGACAACGAGGAGAACGAGCTGTCAGGCAGCCCGGCTGACTATCACTACACGCAAGACCATCAAAACGACGACCTTCTCCGTCCAAGTCTACCAAGAACCTAACTTGTTTCCATCGCCAAGCGACTTTACGAAACGTCGGGCTGGCTCTCCCCCTTCCGTGGCCTTGGCTTCTTCGTACTGTTTTCGTTCCCTACCATCATCAGGACCGTATGTGAGCGTTTGGATCTAGGGAAAGAAACGGACGCTTACGGAATCGCCGTGTACCTCTCATCCGGCTTTCCGGCCCTTGGGTTCTCACTTGCCTTGACGCCATTGACCACCCACTGGATCCACGTTATCGTCACTGCCTCGGAGGACTCTGACCCATCAAGCATGGTGCACCATCTGTGGATTATGCGTTGGGCACAAGGCTTAGTCGCCGGCTTGTGGACGACTCTGCTGCGTATTACACAGGTGCTTTTGAAGCTACCACAGTACGGAAAGACTTTCAATGCGACGGCGATACCTATCATCTTGCACTGGATAGCATCCAACCTCACTGCCTGGATAAATGGTCATATCATGAAAGGGCTAGACGTGGCCTGGGTTACCCCTCCCGAGGAACCTGTGCGCATTTGGAGAGTATTCATGGCATTGGCCATCACCTCCATCACCTCCCTGGTCTTGGCCGTCCCTATTCAGGCCCTTCTCTTTCGTATCCAGGCTTCCTTGCTGCCAGAAGAAGCCAGGGTCATCATTCCGTGCCGGAACACGTTCAAACGATTCATGCAGCCGCGCAGCATCGGTGGTAGTGAATACCTCTCCTTGAGTGATGCCTGGCAGTCGTTTTCTCGTCGGACCTGGCGTCGACTCGTCACTGTGTACGCCCAAGTCTCAATAGTTAACGTGGTATTGTACTTCAGTTCTCTACCTATGACCATAAGGTTTACCCCAATACAAGAAGCGACAGAGTCTTACACTGGACGGAACGGGACAAGCCAGAATCTTACGATGATATAGAGACGGATCGGGCAATGGGTAATGCGTGTCGCAATAGACATCTTGATTACAGTACTGCAGTGGTGGATATCATATATGATCTTGAGTAACTCCAAAACCGTACTATTCATACAATATTTCTATATAATCCACTTTGCTTGGATCTTCCCTTTACTTATATGATGTTGAAGAAGCAGACAGGACTGCCATCCCTACGCCACTTCTGAACAACCTCGCCATCCATGAAGCTGTCGACATAGCACTCCCCGACAAAAGAGAACTTGTCTTCTTCTAGCGGTCTGAGCACATACGGGACCCTCCCACCAAAGAGAATAGTAACAGCGTCTCCTGTCCTGATCGTCTTGGGGCCTATCCCCATCAACCCGTCAGTCGTAACGAAGAAGACCCGGTCTGAGCAAGCCCGCGTGAAAGCAATCTGAAAGCGGCCCGGATCGCGTTGCCCTGTTGCGTATGTTGTAATCCAACGAGCACCAAAGGAGTGGAACATGGGGACGTTGGGCGCATTCTCTGCCAACCAGACCTTTGCGTCAGAGATGAAATCCGTGTCCTCTCCCACCCTCTTCCCCTGGTCAGTTATACCAGCAGTGAGGGTCCGGACGAACAGTTGGACATGCTCTTGGGTGGGTGAAGCGTTGTGAAGGGTTGTGGCGAAGGTGGTCCACGCCGACTTGACGAACTGGCATTCGTCGTGGTAGGTGACATGGCGGAAACCATAAGTGTTGAGCCTTTCACCATATCTATCAACTACAGTAGCTTGGACGCCCGCGACTGAGAGGCATTCGGGATCTAGAGCATCTCCAATTGTCATATGCTCGTTGGCGTTGGCGTTGTAGTGAGATATATCCCGGCTATTGCCAACAAGTTCCATCGACAGCTTCGTTTGTCTCCAATCCGGAACCCAAGAAGGCCATTTTCCTGCCCTCATGACACGAGCCTGTTGGACGTGGCTAAGCACGGAAAGGTCTCCATGCTCTATGATGAGAAACCGTGCGAGGTTTCGGTAAACGTTGGCACAAGTATCTATGTTAGCGGGATCCTGCGCGTATGTGGGCTCGAGCAAGAACGGTAATCCTCCGTTATTAGTATCTGTCTCGTCAGCCAAGCCATAAGTTGCATATAGCCTATCTCTGGCATCAGTGGCGCTGCGGCATCGCAGCTCCTTGAGTGTTTGTAGTAGCGGCCACCCTTTCTCGACGGCCTGATGCATCCGCCACAACCCGGCCGCCTTGGCCACGGGGAGTATATCTTTCCGATCCGTTCTCGAAGGCTTGAAGTTGGCCGGCATACCGTATCCGTGGTCCTCAAACCAAGCCGCCGCCTGTCCCAGCGCCGTCCACTCAACCTGCCAGTCTCCCACCATTATCACGGCCCGCCGTGCGAGCACGATCTCCTGGACGATCCAAGCGCGGTCGAACCAAGTGTTATTGAAGAATCTCCTGAGCACGACCCAATCCTCGGCTGTCGGACGCAGCAGCCCGTACGACTTGTTCCGGTGAACTAGATCCCACGGTGGCCGTAGCTTCGCGAGGGGATTCTCCCCGCCCTCGACGTTACGGAGAGCCTGTGCGACAAAGGCTAGTATGAGTGGCATCGTGCCGTATTGCAAGAGGTGAAATACCAGCCTCTGTTCGGTAAAGCCGAGGCCGACGGCCCGTATGCCGTTATTCACCATGGGCATCCTCTCCGTACTGAGCCGCGGGCCGGCGACCTGGGCGGTATCTGCAGGCCCGAGCCACACCTTGACCGTCTCGGCGCTAGAGAATATGCGATCCATGAGCTTGACCTGCTCTTGGCGCTCCGCCGCGTCAGCCTGGTTGATGCAGAGGCTGTCGATCCAAATGAGGTTCTGCTGAAACTGGTCGTCGGGACGCATCTCGTTCCGGTTCGTGGCGATACCCTTCCAGGCATTATGGCTCGAGTGCAGAGCGTGAGTCTTTGGCCATGTATCGTGAGCGACCCATGAAGGGAGCGGGCGAAGGTGGCGGAGGGCTAGGAGGAGATTCTTTCTGACGGGCACCTCGTGGGAGTTGCAGGTGATGGGTTCGTCAGAGTCTTGGAGACCCCAGACGTACGAAAGGGCATCGTAAATGGGTGTTTGGGCCAATTCGACGGTCACTAGCTCGCATTCGACGGGACTTGATACATGGCCAGGCAGTAGCTTGAGCAGGCGTATCGAGTTGGGCGGCAGAGGCGTGTAAACGGGCCCTTGAGATGCTGATAGAGGTGTCGTCCGGCCGCGACTTTGGCTGGCGGCGTCAGATTGTTTCTGCGGTATCGACATGCTCGCCAGAGCTTCCAAGGTTGATGGAAAGCAAGAGACAATGGATCTCGACCATATTGGAGGCGGCGACGCTCTACATGGTTTGGCATCTAGACTTCAACGCCAGGGCGAGTCCTGCGAGGCAGTTTATCTCCAGCAAAGAATCTGGCCATGAACATGACAACTGCTGCGGCAAGTTGACGGACCAGGGCGGCAAAGTAGGGTCCCGGGGCTTCCACATATTCCACATAGCCACGCTGCTGCCTAGTTCGCTAACATGCAAGTGTTCGCTTTAGGATGCCGTCTCCGCATTGACAACGGTTTCAATGCCCTAATGGGAGTGTCTGGCCGAGGAACCCTGTCGGTAGCCAGGGGTTGAATTCTTCCGACTGTCTGGCCAGGGAACAAAACATAAGCACAGCCAAGGCACGTCTGCCTCCTACTACGCAGCACTTGTTTGCTTCTGGCTGCGCCACTCTGAGCCCCTCATTTGTCGTGTCTGCCTGGAAAACACTTTGTCTCGCCACATGCGTAGCAACAGTTGTCGATCTATTGCTGTCCGCAGGAATATGCTTATACATCTCTCTTGGTATTGAGTCGAGGTTTTGCATCCGTTAAACTCTCGACCAGAGTCGCAGTATATCGAGACTAGCTTTCCAGTATGGGCCTCATGGTAGATATCAAGAGCGATCTGAAGCTCCGAAACATTAGTACGTTGTTCCCAAGCATATCCGCTCGGATGCTTCAGTAGGCTAACTATACCAAGCCGTCGTTGCGCAATGGTAAACTCCCGAGATTGATTTCTAGTTGCACTCGCCGTTGACATTTATCCCAGGTTTGGTTGTCTTGCGGCTGTCTGTTTCACAGCGAGTAGTGTGATAGTGGCTCTGGTCATGGTTATCCGGCGGGATTTCATGCCTTTCCAGTGGCTGACTACGCTCCTGAGTGCCTTGTGAGTTCCATCCCTTACTGAAACTTTCTGACCAGTTCGCAAAGTGCTGATGATTCAGTCTCTTTCCAATCTCGGTCCTGGCTGTCGAGCTCCCACACGTCTTCAACTCCCATAGAACGTGGGTTTTCTATGCTAGTTTAGTCTCTTGGGCGCTGATCTGCCTCGCAACCGGCTACCACGACACTAATACCAAGGAAAACGAGGTATCGTCCATCGTAGATATAGGCGCCTGCATCGTCATTGCCTCCAGCATGGGCCCGCTACGCAACATCGACTCGATCATGGCCCGCATCTGCTTCTACGTCTCGTTCTGCGTTGCGACAGAGAAAGTCATCATGTACCCGTCCACTTACGGCTTCGGGGGTGAAGAGACAATATGGCTCTGGCGTATACCGGTAGTGGTGAGTGCTGGGCTTGCGCTGCTGTGCTACACGGTCGCGTTGCCCCTGGGACATAGCTTTGTCTTCAGTCGGGCGCTGGGAGGATCAGGGGTTGAGCCAATGACCCTACTTCCGCTTGGGGCACCGCCGGAAAGGAATAACGTAGCGAGTGGTAGGATCATGATTTAGGACGAGATGTAGTAGACGAACGCGGGTTTGAGGGGGACAGGACAAGAACGACATCAAGATTCAACGCAATGATATTTGAAAAAGAAACTCAACGTATCTGTAACCTCGAGAAAAGGGATTGGCCCTGAGGATTGGGCACGTCCGAGGGAGCTGGCACTCCTGGTTTCGACAAAGTGACGCCTCAGCGTGTTACCATATAGCAGCATAGCCAGACTAGCGGACAGCTTGGCTCATCCATTAACATTCGTGTTTAGTTCTAACCTGTAGAATATTTCCATTTATGTCTTAACCTCGTGTCGAGACCCCAGTGCTAACAACTCTAGACTTCCACCTGGGTCTTGGGAGGACTGTCAGAGGATCGGTAGAGGAAGGTAAGTACTTGTTGTTACTCTGAGCTCCCAGCATTCTGTTATATAGAGATAATCGTGCTAGGGACGAGGCTTGCTATAAACAGTCATCAAGATAACGGACAGGCAACTAAGTCAGTATCATGCCAAGGGTGTTAAAGCGAATCTACTTTGCCGCTTCAAGCTCCTGCTTCTCGCTCTCTCCTAGCAACCCGAGAGCCTCCCGTCGAGTTGGTGCGTCCGCCTCAAAATAAGGCTTCTCAGCCAAGGATGTTACTCTTGTTCCGTGTCGCGGTTCCTTGCCACTGTAGTCCCAGCTAGCATTGTGAATGGTAATGCTACTAGTTGTCAGAGTTATGTCTAGCGGGTTCGAATGGGGGTACATACCGATTGTCCCAAAGAACAGAGGTCCTGGGGGTCCATCGCACACGCAATTGGATGTCGATATTCTTCTCATAGACATCAAACAAGTAGCCTAGAATAACATCACTCTCGGCCTTGTCGAGCCCCACGATTCTGCTCGTCATGGCTCGGTTGACCCAGAGGGCTTTCCAGCCCGTAGCAGGATGAACTCGCACCAATGGGTGGATTCGTTCGACGTACTTGGGGCCTGCTTCAGGATTCTCGCGGTCCAGGTAAGGGTGTGCAGATGTGTAGACAGCTGATCGACCGTCAATGATCTTACGAAACTCGGGCGATAGCTTCTCATAGGCGGCGTAGCCACTCGCCCAGAGCGTGTCACCGCCAACCTTGGGGACAGTATCATTGTGCAAATGCGTGATTCCAGCAGGTTGGCGCTCATGCACAAGGTCCGTATGCCATCTCGATGCACCGCCGGGTCGACGAAAGCTGGCGGGACGCTCTGTTGCTTGAAGATCAGGCCACATGACGCTTACTCCAGGAAGACCGGGCACTTGAGGAACTTGGGGCTATCACCATCATCAGTCAACTGTTACAAATAAGCTATGCGAACCCAATATGCACTCCACTTACATGGACTTCGACCTCTCCATACCATTCACCGAGCTCTTTCTGCTGTTGAGGGCTGAGATCTTGGTCTCTCAGAAACACAACACTTCGTTCGGCAATCAGCAGGGCAAGCTCGTCACGCTGCTGGCCGGTAAGGTTTTCCAACTGCAAACCCTCAATCTCGGTTCCGATATGAGCCGTCACGTCGGTAATCTTGGTCGCCGCGGAGAAGAGGCTCTTCTTTGACTTATCGGCTCGAGCTCCGGCGTCAACATGATCTCGTGGCTGGTCACGAATCTTGTACACGTCTTGCAAGTACAAGGGACGTGAGGGACGGTAGGGATAGCCTTGAGATAGATCAACGCCTCCCTTTTCAAGCCTCTCTCGCGCTGGTTCTGGCAGCTTCAGAGAGTCCTTGATGGGCTCGGCAACATCCTTGATACTAGGGTCAATCGGTGCAGGGGCCATGTTGTGCTGAGTGGGTTTGCCAGTTGATAGAGCTGATGGGTCATTATCGCCAATTTACAAGGCCAAGCAAACATCTATATAGTGGCATCATCGTCCTCGGTAATCGTTATCCTAAGAGTTGAATGCACATCACGTCATGGGGTCACGTAATAATAGACGACATCTCATTGGCGGGCATTGAAGATGCAATATGCAGAATTCATTGCGCCATACATGTCTAACCATTGGTTTTCATCAAAAGTGACGCCATGGAATGATCTTTACTTGACTAGGACAGGCTAGCATATTCATTCTTTAACAAGAGGGTGGCATGCAGTTGAGGATTAGCAAACCCGTTTCCTCATAGGCTGCGATGAAAGCGGCCTCGATTTGTAATGAGGAATTGATGCATGGTCGAGACTGCACCAAGTACGCATGCCTCACGTTACTCTAGGCGATAACCCACTCTTGCGTGCTCCATAAGATAACCCAACTGTCACGAGAGATGGGCCCTCAAAGATCAAAACGGTTGTGATGGACAGTTAAGCCGACTGTTTGACTGTATTTCTTAGTGATCTCGAGTCTTTCCAAACATAGTGAAATTTAACTGGTTAATTCGTGCATCTATATTCCCAGCTATACTTTTGCGTCTACATCAGATACATGACGAAACTGGTCATTGGCTAGAACGCTATCATTATGAATATTGCGGATGCTCTTTCAAAAACAATGTGCTTCTAGGACAATATCACAGCATTGGTGATGCAATTGTCTGTCCCAATGATTCAAGTGGTGTCCATCGTGTACCGCAAACGATCGCGGAACTTGTTGGCTTGACATTACAGCCACCGCCACTGAAGCGAAAAACCTCAGAAGGAGATAAGATACGCGTACAGCAAGGAGTTGGAGGCAATATGCATCTCCTGACTGGGGGAGTCTTGCCTTCGCCGCGCTGTCCTACATGCTTATGGCGTTTAGCTTGGAAAGCGAGAGCTTTCAACAGAATATCCAGCTGAATGTGGTTGCGAAAAGTCGAGCAAACATCAACGGTACGAACTTATACCAATGACTTTCCCTCCTCTAGTAGTGGCCAAGATCTCGGTCAAACTGCTTTGAAAGGCCTGCAAGGAACTCCGAGAATTTCATATTGTAGGTAGCAACAGTGCGTAGCTCGGAAACTATGATGCCTTGATTAAAGTATTTACGAAAAAAGTACAAAGGCTGACAGTAAGCTTTGGACATTAGCTAGTAGTTGAATTGTCTATTGTCGACTCGTCCACATATTCTCTTTGTGGAATTGATGCTAAAGATGATGACTTGAGGGTTGGTATGGTGTGTTGCCGGTATTCGAAAGACCTGACCACTGATATTAATGATTTGCCCGTTCAGCCTCGGCTCGTTCTGCGTGTCCGAAGATTGATACTATGGTTTGGGTTATTTAGTCGGGCAATTCCGTGGTCTTGGTCTGTTCGCCGCACAGTTTATGAGTGGCCAGGACTGAGATGCGTTAATCTGCGTCAGCTATTCATTATGCAGAGGTGAGTTTTTGATCTGATCTTGACATGGTTTAGTCGCCCGCCGTACATGGGAGGACGAGGCATTTTTTTGATAATGTCGTGTTTCTAGGGACTCTGATTCCAAATCTCCGAGGATAACTACTCCATCTGGTCGATCCTCGATAAGCAGTGCGAGAGGGGACATGTATGTCGAACTCAGCCGCACGTAAGCACTTAGCTGGTCTCTGCCTGCCTGGTGAGCGACAGAGCCAGCTGAATCTGATGGGCAGCTTGTTGGTTAGTCTCCAGTTACAGATATTGTGATTTGATTGGACCATTTCGGCATTCGTGCAGATCGTCAGTCCTCAGCCATAGGCTAGTCGTGAACATACCAAACATGGACCGTCAGCAAGCCTTTCCAGCCTGTTTGTTGGCATTGCATGGTGAGATTGTATCTTTGCTCTTTCGGGTCGCATCTTTCAATGTCCACTCTGCAAGCTACTGTTTCAGTAGGTTATGGTCAGCGGTAGGGCTGATGATCCAAGCGCTTACGTGAGAGTCACGGCACAAAACGGCCATTCCCGCAGGATCGTCTTTCTAATCAGCCACTCAAATCATCAGGGGCCGTGAGCTCGCGATTATTTCTTCCTGTTGTAGCTAGACGGAGTCAAGAACAGAGCTAGCAGAAAACCCTTCATCAGACCATGCACCGCATCTTCAGGATCCTGGTCAACCATCTGGTTGTGGCCAGACAGCATCTTTGCGCCTTCTTTCTTGTTGTTTTCCTTACCGGTATTTCTGCTTTGTTCATGTTATATGCTCGGACATTTCCCATCTGTTCATCAGCTCACATTTTGTAGCTGTTGAAGTATTCATCATCAGGCTTCTCTTGGTTTGCTTGGACTCCCTCCGTCAGCCCCTGTATCGGAATTCAATTGTTTGGCTCTACCAAGACTCGGTCGACTGTTTACCCTAAGCTAACCCCAGTGCACCATTTTAGCACTTGCGACGTGCGTTCTGCTCCTTCGAAAGGCATCATCAGAGCTGGCGAGTAGTCGGCAAGATGCAGAGGCGCCCTACCACTCAGGAAGCTAGAGATGGGTCTCAGCAGGGGACAGACGTCAAGGAGAACCACATCTCTGGACTCCAAATCCCTCTTAATGAACATCTACATCCTCCTCCCTCGCCTGTTCTCAAGATCCACCAAGATTCCTTTGGCAAGCCAACCGTGTCCGACGTTAGCTATTTCACCGGCCCCCGAGACCTCCAAAAGCATTCGAAATGGCCCTTGATCATGCAATTGCATGGCTCCATCATTCCCAAACTCATCCTGCCGCTCCTACTAGTCGCTCTCTGGTCAACCCTGATCACTGTCATCTCCCGTACGGTCCATAGTCTCAGCGTCAACTCGGTACTTCTTACTATTCTTGGTTTCGTCGTCGGTCTAAGTCTGTCCTTCCGCTCAGCCACAGCCTACGAGCGTTATGCCGAGGGCCGTCGCTACTGGGGACAACTCACTCTCGCGTCTCAAACTCTTGGTCGCATCTTCTGGATTCATGCCACTGAGCCCGCTGATCAAGACCCCCGAGAGCTCATCCTCAAGAAAATAGGGGCAATGAACCTCGTTGTCGCTTTTTCTATTACGCTCAAACACGCCCTCCGTTTTGAGCCTTGCCCAGTTCAACCTGGTATTCAGCTTTTTATCGGTCATCTCGACACCTTTATTGCCAGTAATCAAGTCATCGGCCTGGTCGATTCCTTTCCTGTCCGGAAAAAGACCCTGCATAAGTCCGTCGGCGAGTACCTCGGCCTATCTTTCGCCACCAGCAACCCTCGCAAAGCACTCAAGAATGCTGAGCAACACCAAGGAAATCTGCCTCTTGAGATCCTCAGTCACATAGCTGTTGCGCTCGATAGCATGGTCGCCAACACGCAGCTTCCTGTCATGATGCACCAAACCATCGCATACAATCATCTCAACATGTTGAACGACGTGCTGACTGGCTGTGAACGCGTTCTTAACACACCCTTGCCTATCGCCTACACTATTGCAATTAGTCAGATCACCTTTGTTTACGTCATACTTCTTCCGTTTCAGTTAACTGGTCCTCTTGGTTGGGTTGCTATCCCTGCTACTATCGCTGCCGCCTATATCATCTTCGGCATCCTCTTTATCGGACAGGAAATCGAAAACCCCTTTGGCCACGATGTCAACGATTTACCTCTTGAAATATACTGCGATCAGATTGCTAGGGATATGGACATCATCGCATGCTACGACAAGAACGGATCGGACAACTTCTTGCTCAGTAGTAGTAGCTTACCACTGCACCCAGTCAGTCAGGCTTCAGCTGATGAATGGAAGGGTCGAAGCGTCGATAGGCTGCGTCAAGCTATCAAGGATAAACCACGAGTTGTCTTTGAATTTCGACGTGGCCCAAACCGCGGGACAAAGACGTTCAGCGAGGACACGGCTCAGACAAAGAGGCATGCTACTGGAGCTGACATGGTCTAAGTGAGGATTCAGCTACAACATGGCTCCGTTCATCTGTTGTACACAGCAAGGGTGTATTGCACAACTCGTGCCATCATTCAAATATACAGCGGGTAGGAGCCTAAGCATAGAATTATACAGCCAGCGTGAACTAAAGCGGGGAAAACACGGTGTACGCTTGTCTAGGTCATCAACGTCAAATTGAGGCTTTTACCGATATTTAGGCACAATGCAAAAAGCTCGGGAAGTATCAGGTTTCCCCTCTTGCTGCGGAAAAGGACAGTAAGGACTGGATGGCTCTTTTATCACTGTGAGCTTTTCTCTTGACTCATGTTTCGCTTTCAATACACGGTGGCTGGGTAATTGTGTAAGTATCGGGCTACGAGGCTTGGAGTGTATTGAGAACAGCGTCCTCGATTATTCTGAAGGTATCTTGCCTTTGAGGGAGTAATACTCAACTTGCGCGTTTCATATTGTACACGCCAGAATGTAGAGTGAAGAGTATTCCACCAGCACGAAGCCGCCTTCGCCTTATGGTGTCTACAGTTGGACATGGAAGACATGGGAACCCCCCTTCGCGTATTAGCAGTGGTATCTACTCGTATCCGGTAACTCGGTGAATCTACCCCAACTTTATCTGTCGCGTCTCCCCACACTCTGAAGATAACGATCCATTCCAAGGGTGCGGTTGTAGTTGCAGACAGAGTGAAATACCTCTTGTGCATGGGCGCTGTTAACCGACTGAGAGGGGAAACTCAGGCCGTTATCACTTATCAGCGGGTGACAACAAGCGCGATGCGGCTCCCGCGGGCCCCGGAGAGCGCCAGCGAGAGCGCTATTGCTCACTGATAAGTGATTATGTGCGTGTGTGGCGGCTAATGGAGGATGAATCGCGAGCTCGCCATGATTATCCCAATTAGGCCACCTTGCTGATCATGCTTGACAGTGTTATCTATCATCACCTGCTGGGCTTATCTGCAGCAGATATAGATTGGAGAGACGTCAAACAGACGCGTGTAGTCTGGATTCCGCCCAGACGTGTATAATATCCCATACTCGCCGCCTGGCTACCGTCACAGTGGCACATTGCACCCATTCCTTCGCGACAAAGAAGTGAAAGTATATAAGCTCTTCCTGACACACAGAGTACAACTTAGCCATCCAGCACAGCCATATTCGCCAGCCGCTATCATGGCAGACTCGAGCCCATTCCAGCCCCAGTCCTTTGACAATGATCCAGCCAACGCCGATGCCGTGGTCAAGGCGCTCATCCATGACGGAGGCGTCTTCATCCGCAACGTGGCCGATGCTGAGACTCTAAAGCTCATCGAGAAAGATGTCCGCCCTATTCTCGGTCAAGATGAGGCCTTCAGCGACCCCACTGCCTTTCCCCCAGAAACTCGCCGAGCCACGGGCATGGCTAGCAAGTCACGGATCTACACCGATACCCTCGTGGCCAACAAGCTGTACCAGGAGGTAAGCAAGAGGCTACTCACCAGCACCTACACCTCCTTCTGGGGCCCCGACAAGCAAGAGCACAACTCGACGCCCATCCTCAACAACACCATCACCTTCTCCATTGGGCCTGGTGCTAAGGACCAACCTCTTCACCGTGATGACGTCCTCCACCATGTTCAGCACCAAGGCATCACCGCCGATCAGTACAAGATCGGTCAAGACGCCGGTCTAGGCTTCTTTGTCGCCGGAAAGAGGACGACAAGACAGAACGGCGCGACTCGCTTCATCCCTGGGTCCCATCTGTGGGCCAACGATGCGCCTCCTGACGAGAGCAAGGTCGTCTATGCCGAGATGCCGCCGGGCGACGCCTTCATGATGCTCAGCTCGTGTTTCCACGGCGGAAGCGCCAATCGGACGACAGATCAGGAACGCCTAGTCTACAGCTGCTTTATGACAAAAGGTTACCTCCGAGCTGTAAGCTTTCCTTCTCAAGACCTAAACACTTACGAAATATAAGCTGACCACTATCCGTCTTATAGGAGGAGAACATCTACCTGACCATGACACCTGAGCAAGCCGCCAAGTACCCGGATGAGATGCAACAGGTCTTGGGCTGGGCAATGAGCGACCCAGGGGTGGGTTGGATTGATTTCCAGGATCCTCGCGACGCCCTTCTCAAGCCGTTGATGGCTTCTGGGTAGGCGAGAGAGGTAACGAGGGGGATGGGTTTGGTTGTAAAGGAGAACATTTGCAACCATATACACGTGTATTTTTCATCTAGCCATCCTTGATCAATTCGGAGCACACTCAATGTTGATTGTGCCTACGTCTTCATCTGTCAAGTGATACTGAATCTCGCTGACGGCCTGGGCTTTCTGAGCTGTCAGTATGTTTAGCTCTTACTCGCTGGTCAGTGAAGCTGTTCGTCTCCCTCTTCCCGGCCCTGACCTTGAACGCTGACCCTCAGACTCTGCTGCATTTACCATCTTGGCCGTTTGGATGTGTGTTCAAAATCAAAAGCGAATCTGCTACTCCCACAATAGCATAATGCTGAGATATCTTCTATTGCAAACTGTCTGATCGATATCGTTCACAATCTATACAAGAAACACAATACTCCCCAGTACAAGACTTAAGCACGCACCCTGCGTCGCGAATCATGACGGCTCCGGCGACTCTGATGCAACGGCGTTGACTGCTTTTTGTTCCCAGCTGTCATGTCTGTAGCCGATTCTGTAGCAGTTCTTTTCACCAGTGCCTCCGATGTTTCCTCCTTCTCAGGCTGAATTGTATCTTCGCTCTTCCCATCTTCAATCATTTCCATTTCCGTTCGCGGCCCTATGCCCAAGACCCTGGGCGTTGTAGGATTCTGTGTCTCTTTTGACATGCCAGCCAATGCCATGGCCCTATCCCACCATCCGGCCGGTGGAGGGCTCCATATACCTACATCAAAAGTGTAGCACTTTTGCTCCTCGGGTATGTTGAGCCACACAAATGGTCTGTTGCTGTTGATGCGACCCTCTATAACGAAGTCGCCAATCTCGTCAGGAATTTGAATCGGCTCGGGAATCAGGATTGCTTGATATGCGGGTACGATGAGATGTAGTTGAACAGGGCGGCAGTACTGCTTCTTGCGTTCCTTTTGTATCTCTCTCTTTGTGATTCGTTCTCGAGCTGCCAGCATGAACATGAATACGGTGTCAAGCTGATTGGTGTAGCCGCAAAAACGAGGGTTCAGTGGTTTCTCTTCGACGAGGTGAAAGAACTTTGGGTACCAGTCCGTGTCTGGATGGTAGAGAAACAGCCAGTGCTCACGGTCCGGATCAATCTGAGTCTGGCTCAAGCGCTCGCGGACCATGTCGTAGACATACTGAGGAAAGTCTCGCTGGGCGGTGAGAGCTGCCTGGGCCTCGAGGCTAGTCGAGATGTCGCCCAGCTTGGAGGCTATCAGGTTGAGAGCCTGGATGCCCTGGTACGTCTGGATAACGTTGGCGCCCATGCCAAGTGTTGTTGCTACCGTGCTGAACTGGGTCAAGAGCCGAACACTATCGACCAGTGATTGGCCCATGATGTGCATCTGTGGGAGTATTGTTTGAACGCTTTTGCTCGTCTCTGATGCGTTGGAAAGAAAGTTGTTGGCGTCTTGAATGACATCTCCGGCCTTGATGATACTGTGTGCGGCTTGGACGATTTTGATGACTGGAGCTGATTCAATGCAGCTGCTGGCCACATCGAAGGCTGCTTTTCGCAACCGTTTATCGCGTACTGCTTTAGAGAAGAAATCATCAAAGCCCATGGTCTGGAGAGTTGCGAGTCAACCAGTCTGTGTCTTGGCTAAACGAGGTTGATAGACTGATGACGGATTCAACAGAGAAACGTAAAGAAAAGGCGGTAACTCGCCTCATCTTCAAATCGTGTATGATTGGGTCATGAAGCTTTAGTCAGATTAAGCACGAGAGGCTTCAGCCAATGAGAGATCGACAATCAGGGGTTGCAGCCCAATGTAAACAAGCTTAGGTACATATTCATTCTGCCCCATACGGAGGAACTGTCGCAGTGGCCGGGGATTTTGAAGGGCTACTCTCTCAGGAGAGATCACTAGAACAACCTTGATCTTGATCTCGCTTGCGGTATGGGTCGTGCTATAGTCGCCCTTCGTGTTATTATTCACGCTTCACGCTTCAGGCTCCTCAGCTTAGGAACTTTAAAGCGACATGGGTTATCTACCTTACCCTAGAGCAGTCCTCGTCATACATCATTTTCACCCTGCATCACAGGGACTTAGATACTGGAGTAGTACGTAGTGGGATGCTATCTTGATATAAACTACCTGACAGGCTGTGTGATACTAATACCTTTTGTCTTCAATATGTTTATTCTTAAGTAGCCAAAAGTTAACTCTTTGTCGTGTGGCGTCGCATTGTGTGATCAATTGGTCTAAACTAGGTCCGGGTACCACTTGGCATCATCACAATCTGCTTTCGTTCTCGTCCAGAGATGTTACCTTGTGATAACTAAGACCTTCCACTGGGGTAAGCGATTGTTCGAATTGGGGAGAATAATAAGCGTAGCCTGACTCTCAACGCCTGGCTGCAGAAGGGCACGACTACTTCATCATCCTGAGGAGCGTTTAGGAGCCACCTTTGTTATTCCGCCAAAGTGAGTGAGATTGAACTTCTGAATCACTTTGCACAGTATGAATAGACTTGAGAGGTAATATTTGATCCTTATCGACATAACAAGAGCGACTATAGACAAAAATACATAACAGTAATTACTAATATTAAACCACATTAGACTATCATCACTAATCCAGAAAATTCCTCCATCCTGAAGAAAAATATGTGAAACCTTCTGTTCTTATAAGACCCTCCTTGACGAATGAAACATTTAAAGCATGGCGACAGCGCCGATGATAGCGAGAACGCCAGCAGGGACAAGACGGTTGGCACCAGCGGTGACAGGCGGAGGTGGCTGGGCACCAGTGGGCTTAGGAGTAGGACCTGGAGGATTTCCGCCAGCAGGGACAGTGGGATGAACAGGAGCAGAGACGACGGGCTTGCTAGGAACGGGGCCAACGGGCTTGCTGGGAACAGGGGCACCAGGCTCAGTAGGAACAACAGAGCAAGCAGTGGGAGCGACATATTCGCCGCTCGCCCAGGGGCTGTAGCCGATGCAGCCAGCAAACTGGGCGGCGCAAGAAGCAAGGTTGGCACCAGGAGCACCAGTGCAGTCACCCCAGGCAGCCTTGCACTCCTCAATACAAGTCTTGTCGTCGGTAGGTTTGGGAGGAGCAGGGCCGACGGGCTTGGTGGTGGTAAAGTGACAGTCGGTGACGATGACGGTGCCGGGCTTGGTAACGGGGACAGTCTTGTTTCCGTAGGTAAGCGTCGTGGTCTCAGGGCAGTAGGTGGTGACAGCGGTCACAACCTCGGTGGTGTAGATGGGCTTAGTGGGCTCGACAGGCTTGATGACGGTGCAGCCACCATGGCAGTCGGTGATGGTGAGAGTCGTGGCCTTGGTGACGGTGTAGGTCTTATGGCCGTGGGTGAGAGTCGTGGGCTCCGGGCAGTAGGTGGTGATGGCGGTCACGACCTCGGTAGTGTAGACAGTCTTGGAAGGCTTTGTAGGCTTGGGCTTCTGAGTCGAGCAAGCAGTGGGCATAGTGCTCAGAGGCGTTTCAAAGGGGTTATAGCCGATGCAGTCGGCGAAATTGGCAGCGCAAGCGGCGAAGTTGGCCTCGGGAGCTGTGCGGCAGTCGCTGTACTTGTTCCAGCAGTTGATGGCACAGGCATCCGCGGTAGGAGTGGGCTTGACGGGCTTGCTGATGGTGCATGGGCAGTCGGTGATGGTCAGAGTAGTAGGCTTAGTGACGGTGTAGGTCTTGCTGCCGTGGATGAGAGTGGTGGGCGACGGGCAGTAGGTAGTGATGGCGGTGACAACCTTGGTGGTGTAGGTGGTACCGTTGGAGGGAAACGGGTAGTAAGGGGAGGCCTGCGCAACCCCGAGAGCGAGGCTGGCAACAGCAGCGATCTGAATGAAACCCATAGCGACGGTGGGACTGATCCTGAGAGTTTTGAACGAACGAATAGGATGAGTCCTAGTGGAAATGGTGGATTTGACTGAAGCGAGTGTCGTTGTCCGAGGAGGGAGAAACAAGTCAAGATGAAAGAGTGAGGGGCCTTTATATTGCCATGCTGGGCTAGTAATGTTTCTTCTTACCCTTGCCTATCTCTTTGCTGCTCGGCTGATCGCTAGAAACGTACAGCTACCTACCCAATGACTGGACGTTTTACGAGGTGCATGTCAGATATACCTTGGTTGTAAGCATTTAGGCAGATTGACAAAACAGCAGGCTGCTGACACCAACTTGATGTTTTTACCCCTGCAGAATGTACGTTTCCTTACTGTGCGCATGAATCACCAGGATACCTCGTGTTCTCGACCAACTGGATCTCCTCATCAGGTTCTTTTGTCGACGCAACGTTAAGATTAGCCCAGGACCGGGTACGCGTCGCGGGTCGGTACCTGCCTAAGACTCCCTCGCTTGGGCAAGAGCTGCACTCTGGGGAACGACTAAAGATGTTTATCATGGCTCGGAGACCCCTGTAGCCGTTCTTAAAGGGAAATCACCGACCGTCCTATCTCCAGTCCCACAGCGGCACATGGTCAGCCAAGTCCCTGCAACAGCGCCAAGATCACTTCCTTGCCTGGGGTAAGATGAGTGGCAATAACCCGGCCTACACACTCAGTGCAGGTCCAGTGAAGCTTCAAGGCTGATTTCCTCTATTGTCGCATCTAACACGGCTTCAAGCTAACGTCGGGCACCTATAAGTGGCCACCCCCCATTAGTGGCCACTACTAAAATAGCCTAAATATACCTATTTCGCGATTAATTAATAACCTTAATTTCACTCTTATAATCTAGTATTAACTAGAATTCGTGATATAGATCTTAAAAGCGTACTTTCTTTACTTTAATATCCTCTATATATTCCTTTCTAAGCTTCCTAACTTACTTATATATATTCCTAAGCGCCTTAATATTAATAAACCGTTTATTATTACCTAGCTTTACTTTCTTTCTTTTCTTAAGTCGAAAATACTTAACTTAAGCCTTTAAGACCTCTATTTCTTATTTTTATTTTATAATTTTATAAAGATACTTATCTAGTGCGGTATTAATCTTTTAAAAGAGGAGTCTTATTATAGATCTAATCTCCTCCTTATTTATAATAAAATTAATAGCTATATAAACTTTAAGGCTATAAAAAGGTATTAAAATTATATTATTAATAATTACTAACTATTTCCTCTTAGCTAAAAGTATATTAAATATATTACTTTCTCGCTATTATTATTATTTAATAAATTATAGATTTAAAAGGGGCTTTACTATAGAAATTAGCTATATTCTTAATAATTTCTAGCTTATATAAATAGTCTCTAGCTTTATAGCTTTCTTTTATATTTTAAAATAGGATTTTAAAAAGTATACCTTACTTAGGGCTAAATTATCTATAATTTATATAAGCCTTTTAACCTCTTTATAATATACCTACTTAAGTATTAAAAAGACTATTAAATTAAGTAATTAAAAAAGATAAGAATAATATAAAAGTAAATAAAGGATATAAATATTATTAATATAATATTTCTATATAAAATTAATAATTTTATAACTCTTATAACGTATATATATAGCGAGCGTCGCAGTCAAGCGAGCGTCGCACTATACTGTGCACCTAAAAAGAGCCTACCCTATATAGTGT
>JAJODA010000408.1:0-31140 GCA_021730345.1 Fusarium cicatricum
CGCAAGAGGACACCCGACATCACAGCAATAGCCAGCAACGAAGGCCCAGTCTCGCGAACCATCAAACTCGCCTTGGGCTGCGCTACAGGCGATGCCGACTCAGAGCCCATGTCTCCAGCCTCGCGAGAGGCGCTTCCACTGCGGACGGAGCCATCAAGGACCGAGATGTCGGGTGTCCTCTTGCGGAGGATGTGCTTCGCCATTGGCGCTTGCTTCTCTTCCATCTCGCTTTGGGACGTAAGTCTGGAAGGCATTTGAGCTGCTGACGAGTAATGCTGAGTCGATTCACGAAGTTGCGCCTGTGTCTTCATGCAGAAAAGCGATATAGATTCATCACCATGTACGGCAGGGAGAATGAGGTGGTTTCGGGGGCCAAGGTCAAAGTAGCGGGTACATGTTACATGCCACTTCAAGCCACATGACAGGGGTAGAATCGCAGTACCGTGTACTCATCAGAGCGCCTCATCTTAATCTAAGGATATAGTGCCAGGGACAACCCGTCATGCTGGCAGTTCCCGAGCTGCTGGGGCTGAGCAGAACCAGGGGCTCAAAGGCTGATACAGGCCCCGGATTGGCTCAAAATAATCCGGCTGCAACCCCGATAACGAGGCTCAACTCGCTACAGCGAATAAGCCTACTCCGCCCTACAGCAATATCAACCCTCTTCACCCAGTCTAGCCAGTCCCTCATCGTGAGTGGCATTCGTGATTGATTCTTAAATAGTTTCTTTGTGATTTCTGCTACACGCTTGGCGACCAAACGCCGTCCCATGCATTCGTTCACCTGCATTCCAAGTGGCTCTTCCCGCGCGCTCATTCATCTCTGTGTAGGTTCTTTGCCTACCTCGCACCGTCTTCCGCTTTACGGCCACATCCAAGGGGCCGGCTTCCAGCATTCTTTATGCGTAGCATTCGCTCCAAGCAGTGCCGATGCTCTGTGCTTCCGCTTCTAAGTATAAAAGGCTGCGTTGATCCGTATTACCTTGTCCCGCATCATCGAGATGCCGTGTTTTGCCCAAGCAGAACCAGGCCAATCCCATCAGAAGGAGCCGGAGACGCCCATATCCTTGCTGCTCAAGACTTCCACTCCCCCACCACGCAACTTCCTCACTGAACTTCCTTGCGAGATGAACGCCGCTGTCTTGGTCTAGAGTGCCGAGAAGACAAAGAGCTATTTCGCCATGTTAGCCACTGTCCACATCTATCCAAGAGTCCAGCGCCACACTTACATTGTTCGTAGCTGCAATCGCGATGCTGTCTTCAAACGGATGCCAGCTCATGTGCAGGATCTTCTTGTTAAAATCGATCTGGTCTGCATCTGTCTCCTTACGCATACGCTGACCTTGACCGCCGGGGCTGCCGGACCTAGAACCACCCTTCTTACCATTGGTGGCTGTTGGGCTTGTCGCTGAGTTGATTGGTGTGGGAACTCCGACCTTCTTAGCCTTGAAGGCTGATTTGTCCGCCTGAAGGACGACTTCAACCTCCTTGTCGGGATCCGACGGGTAGATCATGAAGTTGTTGTTGTAACTACCCGTCATCACATTCTTCGCATCTCCCGAGAAGACAACCTCAAACTTGTCGAATATACTGTCATTCTCGTAGGTATCGCACAACCGCGGTCGAAGATGCTCGTGGATCGGTATCGTCTTTACCGGCTGTCGCTCCATGTTGATGTCCCAAATCTTGACTGTAAGGTAGTCACGAGACAGGATGTAGCGGCCATCATGCGAGAATCGCACGTCGGAGATAGAGGAGATGATTTCAGAAAAGAACGATCGTGATGAGGGATCCTCTTCTTGTTCAAACACTATGGCCAAATGTTAGCAAACGTGTCGTAATGCGCGTGCCGAGATCACCAAGGGTGCACAAACACTTCGCGTGCTGGTCGCACAGGGCGCTCTCTCGCATGTCGGCGAGCTTAATGGTGCCTTTTGAGCTGGCATACATGAACCAGTTGCAGCTCAGGGGGTGAAACTCGGCAGCCGTGATGACTTCGGTTAGCTCCTCCATATTGGCTGGCTTGATATCGACAATGTTGAAGCTCTGGTCCTGGATGTTGAGATTCCACAGGTTGATTCGCAAATCGTCGCTGCTGATAAAGGTCTCCCCGTCGCTGTTCACCGAGATGCTGTTGATGTGGTAGGCGTGTGCGTTGGCGTATGTCCGGCGTGGCACGGCGGCAACGACTGTATCGTGATGTGTGAGGCGAGGCAGCTTGAGGTCGGCGGCGTTCTTGAACTGATGGGCAGGTAGCGGCCTGGGAGCACCGCCACCGCCGGCGAGACTACCAGGCGTGACATCGTGGGAGAGGTTGTTCTCGGCTACGACTTTGAGTGACTTCTCAAAGACTTTCCACAGCTTGATCGTCTTGTCATTGGTGGACAGCAAGTAGTGAGAAGCGTTTTGTCGCCGGCACCACTTTATCTTGTTGATCTTCTCTTCAATCTCGAGGGACTTTAGATAGTCGAATTCGGGCTCGTGCGACTGAAATTCGGTGTGGAACTTGTACTCGCAGGTTTTTTTCTGCATATTGGGTTAGCGACGACAAGACAGGTGCGCATTGCCATATAAGGATGCACGCGAGGGCGTCGTCTGATGGTGACATACCGTCTCGTTTCGTTCAAAGAGCACTACTCTACCTCCCTTGTCGCCCGTAGCGAGATAATTTCCGGTATGGTCGAACTCAACCGTCGAGATGATATCAGCTACAGTGAGCGAAGAGCAGTGGTCAGCATGCAAAGGTCAAAGGCAGGATGTAGGGAGGCGGCATACCTTCGGTGATGTCCTCAACATCGCCCTTGTCACCAAAGCACCTGCAGACGAGAGCTCAGCATCAAAGAACCAGACACGGCACGGGTAGGAAGCCCAAGAGGAAGAGAAAACGTACTGCGTGAACTTCCACGTGGGTGAGTTCGCTTCGCTATCAACCATTTTGGTGAGCAGCGAGGGCGGGGATTAGGAGGGGTTGTAGGCGAAGATCGAGGGAGGAAAAGCAAGATGAGAGCTGTGGGAATGGCGGGGCCAAGGAGGAGGTGAGGATGAACCACAGCGAACCACGGGCGGTAGCTTGGGTTATGATGAAGCTCCTGGCGTAGGCGACGCGAAGGGAGATGGATGGATGGATAGATGCAAGCTGCAGTGGCACACACGGCCAGGTTCTTGCGGTGGGCGGATAGTAGATAGGCGGTGGTGTCGTTTTGGATATCGTCTTTTTGTCGGCGCCGCAGTGGGGTCTGACTTGATATCGCCGCCGTAGACGTAACCGTCGTCCAAAATTCCTTGTCGAGCGGCGGGGAGGGATTCGGAGTTGTGTCGGGGAGGACGGCGGTAGATGATGTCGACAGGTCGGCGGGCGTCCGAGGCTGAAGAAGGTGGTATGTAGTAGTATGGTTGTGGTGGTGGAGGAGGTGGGTTGGTGAGTTGGTGTAGGCGACAGACGACAGCAGAAGCAGCGGCGGGCGGGCGAGATGAGGGAGGAGGCAGCGAGTGGAGGGAGAGAGAGCGCTCTCGAGTCTGTGCTGAGCTGGGCTGCGCTGGCGGATAGGTGGCTACGGGGGTTCCTGTTTGTAACGGCGAGCTACTCGGGGGGGGGTTGATGAAGGGCTGAGAAACGGACGAAGATGCACAGTAGCGAATAGGTTTCTTTGATGAGGAGGGGAGAAAGTGACGCAGCAGAACCCAAAAGTAGAGCTGCAAGTTTGGTTTGGTTTGGCTTTGGCTTTGGGTTGGCCTGGTCTGGCTCTGGCCTGCTTTGGGGCTGCCACTGGATGGACCCGACGGAGACAGGCAGGCCATGGCTCAAGAGCTCCAGCTGAGAAAATCAGCCACAATTTGCTAGGGTACAGAGAGCTCCAGTGCTCCCGTCTAGGTTCCTGTCTTGGAAACACCAGCGCCACCACGGTGCCAGAGTCGATGACCTAACCTCGAACGAAGTAAGGTGACGGCACTGATGATGTTTACGTAGTAGAGGTGCCTAGAAGTTCAGGTACTTCTACCTAGGTACTCAATCATAACTGCAATTTTCCCACATTGTATCTGTCAACGAGTTTGTACGCCTGTCTGTCCTGGCGCATTCACAGCTCCTCACGCGTGCGCTGTTCTTGCATCCAAGTGAGGCGGCACGGGCAAGGTGGGATGGTTCAAGCTTGGTTTCTACAGTTCCCATCATGACTACAAGTGGGGGAACAACCAAGTGTTCCTTCAATGACAGGGACTGCCTTGAGGTCTCGGGCCTTGCGTCGCCTCGCCCTAATCTGACATGGCGTCGCCTCACTCTGCTATCCAAACTTGGAAGACAATGGGCACCCTGGCTAATCGTAAAGTCTAGGGTAAGCTGTTTCGCAGGGCTGTGGAGGGGCTTGCGACTGCTCACGAGAGCCCGTGTCAAATTCACAAGGAGAAACCCGTCGCCAACCCATCTGGGGCATCCGACGCTAAGCCCCAGGTCCGATCCGCACCCTCTCGTCCGTTCCGGGCCATTTTTGACATGTGCCTTGCTCCGGAATGACTTCAAACTACCCTCACTCATTTATACATGTACACATATGAAACATTTCTCGGCCGGTCACTCGTGCGTTAGTTACGACAGCTCATAAAGTACCAGATTTCGTGGTGTTGCTTAAGCCCGCATTGACCAAAGTCTCACTTATACGCCAGAACCATCAACGATACTCGGTTGATAGAACGCAAGGATGGGCCAAGACCAGCAGTCTTCGGGAAACATACCACCCACAGACAGCAAAGCATCCAGCAGCTTCAAAGGAAAAGGAAAAGACACAAACACCGCCGGGGACCCTGATTCCATCGTCGACCGCCTCCAGGCTTCTGGCAAACTGGCACTCAATGCCTTCGGCACAGGCCCCGATTTAACTGGCCGGCAACCCGGGGGCAAGGGCAGCTCGGGTGCCAGCAGCATCGACAGAGTTTCATCAGGCGCAGGAGAAGCGTCGTCGCACAGATTGCGCTCGGCTGCTCCGGGGGAGTCGTTACGCTCACAGGCAAACTTGGATTCCGGGGCTTCGGCGCAAGCATTCAATGACTTTGTCGGTGCCGAATCGACTCTGCAAGTTGAAGCTGCGTCTCAGTATCCTTACTACCAACACCAACACCAACAGAGTCAACCACCCTCAAAAGAAGCAACAGTTGCCGAGCAAGAAGAGTTGGACGGCGCGGCGGTTGTTAGTCTCCTAGATGGTCCATCTGACGAGCTCGACGCTGTTCTCCTAGGCGCCGAGGACCCAGATGCTGAAGACGACGGCTTGACACCAGGAGCGGCAGCCAAGCTTCGAGAAGCTCTATTCCCCGCCACCTCGATTACTTCTGGTCCCCGCTGGGACGACTTGCTCAACTTGAACCCTGATTTCTTGACCCAGCCGGGAGCTGGGGCAGAGATGGAGCTGCAGCTTCACTTTGGCACGACAGATGCTGCTGAAGCAAGAAGCAGCTGGCTTCAGCAATGGGGCAACGTACTCACCGGCTACACCGATCATGTCTGGGGCGACCTGGAACCATTGGCGGCTGAGGCTCGAAAAGAGGTTGAGCAGTTGAAGACGCGCGATCCAGAAGTTCCTGGGCCGCCGCCCGAGACAAAGGCGCTTGATCGGCTGAGGCAGATCCTCGCCCATGTCCGAGGATTTTGAGGAGATAGGGTTGAGATTAGGCTTCTTGTGCATACCTACCTACATAGTACATAAGTATAGACCAGATAGTAGTGCCAAGAGCCGGACCACTTTCTCCTAGATATCGACGGAATTGGATCCGACAATAGCATTGTGTCGTCCAGCTCCCCTGGTTCCTTTCCCCTTGTGGAGTGGTTGCGGGGGTTGCTCGAGCAACTGTCTCGACCACCAATGACATCATTCCACGCTCTTCCCCAACCCCCGGCTCTCAACCCAACGCCCGAGTCGAGCCATGTGTTGCCCGAGGGAATAAGGAACAAGGTGGTTTGCGAGAGACGACCCACCGATATCATCCTAGATCCCTTACCGGGAGACCGGTTGACCGCTAAAGAAAGAGAGACGAGTAAAAAAAAAAAAAAAAAAGAGGTTGACGCCGACTGGGGCCTCTTCTGCCAACTCACCTCTCGCGTGGTTCACCGGCCTGCATTAGAACGGAGAACCTCTCACACCATTCTCCCCGAGTACCTAGTACCGTCCTGTCTCTTGTGCGTCCACCTATCAGCCAGCCCGTGGGAGCCTCATTTCTCCAACTCGAACCATCCCGCCTCCTCCCACCGACTACATATCGCCATGCTGAGCCGTAGCTGGCTGTGGCTTGGCCTCGTCGCAGGCTCAACCTCTGCTCAGTACCATGCCCCTGCAGCAGTGATAGCGACTGCGACTTCAACAACAGAGAAATACGTCCCGGCTGCGTCCGTCATCTTCAGGCGGCAAGAGACATGTCCTACCAATATGGTCCAGTGCTCCGAGGAGCTCGGCGCCAAGTTCAACGGCGTCTGTTGCCAGAAAGGGCAAACGTGCGCACTTGATGCCGACGAGGAGCCCGCCTGTTGTCCCTCCGGGTAAGTGCAGCTTCAGATACAGATGCTCGAGGCACAACACCAACTGACCTTGCTCCAGCGCTGTATGCACCGGCACGGCCCCGGCCTCGGCTGGCACCGGCGCCGCTTCCGTATCCTACGTCTCGAACTCATACTTTGCCTTTCCCTTCGCCGCGACGACCTTTTCCAACGAGGGAGCCTGTAGTTCTGCCGTTGATGCCTGCGCGGAGAACTACGATCGATGTGTCGGCTTTCTCGAGGATGGTGGCCAATACGGCGTCACCATCGTTGTTCCTGAAGGCGGAGGCACTACAGTTCAGGGCGGTGGACAAGCACTGGGCCCATCGGCAACTGAGGTCTGCTCGAGCTTGAGCTCACGTGCTTGCGACGACCTCGCCAAGGACAAATGCAGCGATTATGGGAATGATGCTTCTGTCACCAAAGGACTCGGCTTGTGGTGGGCAGGCATTAGTGCTGCTGTCGCCATGTTCCATACTCTGGCTTAATATGCCACCGCAGACATCTTACGAAACGATCCGGCCGCTGCGATGGCACATATACCTGAAGCTGTTGGCACGCTTTGACACCGCAACCACTCTGTTTTATTCGGTGTGAAGCATCAAATGTCAAAAACAGTCAACGACGTACGCTTTGGTTTTGTTAGCAACTGCAATTTGACGAACGACACGAGACGAGGAACAGAAGCCGTCTGGCTATGGCGGGTATCATGACACCTTGGAGTTATTGAGCGTTGATCAATGTAAATAGGACTGATTGTATTTTGGCAAGACGATGATGATTTGAATACAATTGCCTGGGCCTGGGCATTTGGTACATAGATGGGCCACGCGCACTTGAGGAATTTATATAGTAAACTCTTGGATACTAGTGAATAACCAACGATTTGAGCGCTCCTATATCGGCGTAGGGCTGAACTCGACGTCCATTGAACTCGGCGGTTCAGCGGGAAGCTGCGCATCCACACTCCAGCTCCACAGAGAATCTGCAGCAATGCAAGCCTCGGAAAAAATGTCGCGGGGTACGAAACTCGAAACTCTCACGGCGAAAATTCAAGACTACAACCAAGTGGCTTCTACGAGCATTATCTGATCCAGATACTCCTACACTCACTCAATCTGTCAGACCAGGTCTCGAATCCGTCGCCATGTCTCAAACTCGGCTCCTCGTCATGGCCTCTGGCAACGGCTCCAACTTCCAGGCCATCCTCGACGCCTGCGCTGATGGCCGCATTCCCAACACCCGTGTCTGCAAGCTCATCGTCAACCGAAAGACGGCTTTCAGCATCCAGCGCGCTGAAAAGGCCGGCGTACCCCACGAGTATTTCAACCTCGTTGCTCACGGCTACCACGCAAAGGGTGAAAAGGACCCTGCCAAGGTGAGCGAGGCTCGCACTCGCTACGACGCCGACCTTGGCGCCAAAATCGTCGACGAGAAGCCTGATATGGTTGTCCTGGCTGGATGGATGCATGTGTTTGCACAGTCCTTCCTCACTCCTCTCAAGTCCGCCGGAATACCCGTCATCAACCTTCACCCAGCCCTTCCTGGTATGGAACTCCCTTGTTAGCTACCCTTCATCTCCGGACACTTTACTCACAAGCCTTCCTTGTAGGCGCCTACAACGGAGCATCCGCTATAGAGCGAGCTTATGCCGACTGCCAGGCTGGTACTCTTGAAAAGGGCCGTACCGGCATCATGGTCCACTATGTCATTGCTGAGGTTGACATGGGAGAGCCCATCTTGACTCAAGAAGTTCCTTGCTCCAAGTCCGACAGTCTTGAGGATCTTCAAGCAAGGATGCATGCCGCCGAGCATGGTCTTCTTGTCAAAGCTATTGCTCAGCTAGTCCCAGAGATTGCTGCCAAAAAGACAACGTGAACACAAAACCTGATCACCAAGTCATGAACCCCTTACAAGGTGCCCCCGAGACATTTGAGTAGTTCCTCGGTTTCTCATTACCTGCCGTCCACAAAACTCGTTGCTGAACGCTCATGCCTCTGATGAAAGCATGTTTTCCAAGAGGCTCTTCAAGGACTGCCCAGCGTCTTTCCCATCGCTGCTTTGGCCAACTTCACCTTGCCCATCAAATGCTTGCCCGAGAAACAAACGTGCGGTGACCTCTGCCCTCTCTAGCTGCTCTTCCTCTGCCTGAGACAGCCGAGTGCAGACTGTCCCCAAGTCCTCGTTCTGAGCCAGGAGCAGGGCGATACCTTCGGCGCGCTCGACAATCGCGCTGGGCACTCCATTCAGTGCCGCACACCTGCCTCCAAAGCTCGATGTACTAAGCCCGTCAGCAAGACTAAAAAGATAAGTCACTTGGTCCTCTGTCTGGGGTGCTTCCCAGTCCACTCTCACATCCATATGTGCTAGCCATAGACCGTCATGGTGAACCAGGTAACCACCTTCGAAAACCTCGTGAAAATGCGTTGCAACTAGGAGTCGTGGGCCCTCTTGTTCTAATGATAGGAAGTGATCAAGCAGCGCGGCGAGCAGGCCTGAACCATCGTCACCGTTTGTCCCTTTGCCGAATTCATCCACCAGTACCAAGCTTCTTGATGTCGAAGTTCTCATTGATAGTGCAGCCTGTTTCATGTCCCTGGCAAATGCGCTCTCGCCGCCAGACATACTCTCTCTGGGCGAAATGCATGTCAGAATCTTGTCAGTGAGACCAATAATGGCCTGAGCGGCTGGTACAAAGCTGCCAATATGGGCAAGATAGACAATGATAGCTGTCTGTTTGAGGTATACACTCTTTCCCGAGTGGTTTGGGCCTGTTAAAACCAAGACTTGGGGCAGGTCGTCTTGCATTTGCTCCCTATCGACTGATCCTGCCGCAAGTTGACAGCCATTAGGCACGAAAGCTGGCACGACAAGCTCCTGTAGAGGATGGCGACCCTCCTCGATTTGTATGATGCTGTCTTCGACCACTCTCGGTGCTCGCCAGTTGTACTTTTCAGCACCCGAAGCAAGTGCGAGAACTGCGTCGAATTCACCGCACATATCTGAGGCCGAAACCAAGACATCTTCATGCTCGAGAATGCTCTTGGCGAGACCATGGATGATTTCGACTTCCCTGTCTGAGTAGGGTTAGCCATTGCTCTTTAAGATCAACGAAAAGTGACTTGCCTCCAATCTGGCAGTACATGTCTCCGTATTCTTCATCAAGTTCTCTCATGTAGCTATTTTTATAGCACACGGCACCGTCCGCAGTGAAGAGTTTTTCCCAGGCGCCAACAGACGTGCCCTCGCCCTCGTATTGCCCGTTGCCTGTTATCGGGTTGGGCTCTACCACGGTGAGAAAGCCAATCTGCGGCAAGAAGATGCACGAGCGGACGTACTTGCGCGCCCACTCTGGCAGCTCGCGGCTCATGTGGTTGACGACTTCAGTCAAAAAACTGTCCATGCCGTCGTATCTTCTCTTGAGTTCGTCAAGTTGAGGATCAACTCCGGTCTTGACGGAAGAACGATGACGAGCTTTGGATTGTTCAAAGTCAATCGTTTTGCTGATCACATCACCGACAGCTACTAGGTTGGCTGGGCGCAGACTATCAATGAGCTTTAAAACAGCCATCAGTCTCGTACTCAGCTTTTGATAAGTTCGATGTCTCACCTTTACGAACAGTGGAAGTTCAGTGCCACCGCTGACGGTGCTTAATACTTCTCTTAACCCTAAAGCCTGGGTGGTGAAGAGCTGAATTGTGGCCCATACACCCCGATCAAAGGACTGGCCAGCAGACGGAAACTCGACCCCCTTTCTCAATTGGCCAAAGGTCGTTCGTAGGTTTCGGATCTTGCGCAGGATGGTTTTTAATAGCGCGGTCTTGTCGGCATTAACAGGTTGAAGTAAGACTGCAATAGTATTCTGCCGTTCTTCAATCAAGCTTTTGTCCAACACTGGCCGAAGAAATAATTGACGCAATTTTGTTCGGCCTTGTGGAGTGCATGCTAAATGGTGAAAGAGACCATACACCGAGAGGCTTTCTTTTGCACTGCCCTTGTTTGGATCCGGTCCCCAAGCCTGACTATTGGGATGTAGTTCAGTTTGGACAATTTGCAGAGAAAGAAGTGCATCAGCGCTGACGAACATGTGAGTCGAAAGAGAAAACATGCGGACATCAAGGACGCGGAAGAGAACTCCTGCAACCTGTCCATCGGGAAGGAAACCGACGGATTTACGACGATGGAGATCACCCAACACGGCACCGGCGCAACCAACCTTACAATGTCAGTTATTTCAAAACAGCAAAGGTACTCATGAGAAAGAACCAACCGAGACGTGACTGCTCAGGTTGATTGAACCTCCGCAGCGCAGTGACCTGAACGCGAGCGATTCTGGGTTTGAGAGACCCTGAACAGAGACAGAGCCGCCTTCCAAGGGATCACTGTCCATGCTGGCAGAAAAGACGATGCCGGTAGGTGACAGCGAAGTGGATTGTAGGTTGACCAGTCTATCTTGGGCTGACTCGGGAGAAAAGTCGGACGATTGCTGTCGTCGAAAGATAATTCCTCTAGAAGCATCTATAGGACCAAGGATTTAGTGTGTCGGGCTTCAGGGAGAGCTTTTTCTTAGAAGTGGCGTACCTTCTGGAGCAGTCGTCTTTTCGAGATATTCGTGAAAATGCCCGGGGGCTCGAGCTGATACCAGGAGGGTGGTTGGTTCGGCATGAAGCAAGAACTGTTCAGCAAGGTCTAGAGTCGCCATAGGGATGTCTTCTGAGAGATAAAGAATGCCATCTGTGGTTGAGAAGTAAGCGCAGCCAATGGTCGAGTTGTCTTTCATGTCAATAGCCATGATAGTCTCATGCTGTATCGGTTCACTGCTGCTTCGTTCTCGAGCATTATCATCGCTCGGGAGTTCGAGGTGACCGGCAGAAGGCGGCCCGTTGATATGAGGCGTACTGTTTCGAATGGAGGAAGCTGGCGATTGAGAAGATGAAGCTTGTGCATTCCGATTGGAAGATGGTCTTTGTTGAGCCTGCCGCCGCGCTGGGGCAGATCTGGGTGATGAGCCCACGCTGTTGCCACGAGGAAACGGACGTCCCCTTCTTCCTCTTCCTCCTCGACCTCGATAACTCGAACGCGAGCTTGAAGCTTGTACTCGTGGCATGATGAGGGTGACAAGACACTGGACTATCAGCTTGGTATCGAACTGCTCACTCCTCCTACAAAGGGTGCGAAGGCCCATGTCAGTCATGAAGTTGACGAGACGAAGAAAGCTTGACATGTTAAAATAACGGCAGACGTACGCACCTTCCTTCCAATACTACTCGCACCTCCAGTGGCCCACCGTTTCATTGGACGAGGCCGTAATGTAGGAAGGAGGGCAGGATAAGGTAGGAAGAAGGTGCGATGGCAAGCCTCATTAGCTGGATTGGTCAACTACAACGCTGCGTTCAGAGCACCCACGCTCCAGCCCTTTCATTTATGACCAGCTACATACTGTACGTAAGAGCTTTGAACCCCAAGTGCCTAAAGTTAGGAGTCTGCCGTCGTGGTTCGTCTTATCAGCTTGCACGCGAGCTGAAGCGGAAGTCTTGGGAAGATTGGGTAAGACCCATAGAGTCATGGTCATGAAGCTCTAGACAACATCATGTAGAACTGAAACAAGACATTTATCCGTATTTCATCGTGCCGTATCCCAAGCTCACCCATCACTTCTCTTCGACCTTCATCCGGCCCGCAAACTCACGTCGCTGCTTGCGAATGTCGACGAACCCAGGTCGCGTCTCAAGCAGACTGAACGGGTTTCCACAGTAATCCTTCTCCACTTCGCCGCTGCCCGTCCTGAAGCCATCCTTGCCCTCACGCTCAATCTTTCCCGCCCACTCGTGCCACTTGATGGGTCGGAGCTTCGGGGATCCAAGCACCAGTCCTAGAACCACTACCAAGGTCGCCACCACAGCCTCGATGGAGATGTCGATCGGGAGGGAATTCGTCGCGAGCTGCTGTGGCAGTCCGTGCTGCACCGTCGTCGACGAGATAGCAGAGTGCTCCTGGGCGGAGTAGCACCTAGAGGAGACAATGTTAGCTTGCTGTCGTTGGCACAAGGAAGCAAGGGGAAGCTTACGCGTGCGCGAGAAGCACAAGACCAGTTACGGTCACTGTACGCGAGATCCAAGTCATGATTGTTTTGAGGTTGGCTGTTGGGTTAAAATGGATTTAGACGTCTTTGGGGGACAAGTCGCAAAGCAAGGTCCAGTGCGACACGATGAGCTTGACATGACATGGATGGCATGACTAAGCATGAGTGGCCCCTACATCACCAACCTTGCCGACAACGACTGACTCCCTTACCCTATTGTAACAACTTTCAAGATCGTTTCGGCACTTTCATAGATCACAGATGCTGTAGGCTGACGGCCTTTCATCTTATATTTTTCTAAAAGGCATGCAAAAGGAAAACCTGTCTAAAATCGCCTGCTCTTTCCCAATGTATCGTGTCCCAAACTCCCAATCCGTTGCCGACCCAAGCTTCAACCACCAACACCATTTTACAAAAGACCCTGTTCTGTCTGCGTCATCCAATGGTCAAAATGACCAGTCTCGTCAAGTTCCTCGACCTTCCAATCCTCCTGTCTGCCTCTGAGGTAAGCGTCTTGCGCTGTGGTATCCTCATAGCCCCCCATCATCGGGGCCATGTCCTGTCCTACTGGCATATGAGGAAGCCAACCGTCCTGCCCGAGAGGAGCATCCCCAGGAAGTCCATTATAGACCCCGTAGTTTGCTTCTCCGAACATGGACGATACGTTGGCATGATCAAAGGTGGGTTCAGGAGGCGGATAGTAGTTGTTGCTGAATCCATCCAGGCCATGTACGTTGTAATCGAAGCCAGGCGAAGGAGTCCGGCTGATCATGTCATGACCAACGCCTATGCCGTGATACTGGCGCATGTCGTAGGGGATTGGCTCGACCTGTCCATAAGGAAGGGCATGAGATCGTTCAGGAGTCGGGTACGCATACATGCCGTGGTAATTTGTCATGGATGGTTCATCCATAACACCGCCCATGGTATCGTAGGAGATGGAAGGGGTCTCGCTCGTTCGCGACGCATGGAATCTGGACTTTCGTGCTCCGCCTGATAGCCCATGTCCTCCGTTCCATTCCGAGTCTTCGTTGTCGGAGAAGCCGTTGTAGTTGCCGTCGCCGTCCTCGCTAGGTTTGACCTTTCTCGGCTTCGAGGGCGTGAATTTGTATCCGGGGTGCGCGTTCTGGTGGTTCATACGCTCCATCTTGGCCCATCCATCGAACATCTCCTTTATATGGGGTGGCTCCAGGGGCCACCCAGCACCGCAGACCTTGGAGACGTGTTGGTGGTTGTTTTGGGCGCATTGTGTCTTGGCTACCTCTTGGTAGGCTTTTCGGTACAGCATGAATGCGTTCATCGGGCGTTTGATCTGACCAGCCTTCTTGTTACGCGACGTCTCGGTGAGTCTCACCTCGGCCGAGCGAGCAACAAAAGTTCCAATATCGGCCACTGGAATATCGGGAAGGTCCTTGGCGATTTCGGAGAGAGGCTTCGAAATAATTCCGGGACCGTTTCGTGCCTTGTCGGCTCTGTTTCTCTTCTGGACACGGCCGCTCTTGACGGCGGGTGATTTACCCAAGAGAGGTTTCTTTGAGATGCTCAGCCCACTGCGGGTGGTGATCGATTCGTTTGTCGGGCACGGTGTTGAGGGAGATGCCTCAGGGGTATAAGGGACATGGGTCTGTCGGGCTGGTCAGCACTGTGTCCGGTTTGACTATTGCGGCAACTTACGTTATATCCAACCTCACCGGGCAAAGGCCCATACGGATTGCTAGTGATTCCCAGACCACCCGCACATCCTGTCTACAGTACCGGTCAGCATGGCGCTTGAGAATTATCGCCCTATAGGCCAAGCTGCACTTACAAACGAAGCCTCGCTTTTGTGGGAGTAAACAGTTGATGGTTCATAGGCTGAGAGATCATCATCACGGACTGGAGTAGAATACCGAGGCGGATACGGGTAAGTCATGAAACCCTGTTCCGGGCTCATGGCGACGCGCGAGTGCGGAGTGTTTGCGGGAGGGTTCATGACGGTTGCTGGTAGTTGAAGAAGACCGTCCGAAGATGATGGCGGCGACGGTGGTACCGCCTGTCGCATATCGCAAGTGTAGTTGTCTCGTTGCGATGTCAACCTCGACCAAGGCAATGTCCAGTTCCTTGAGTTGTTCCTGTGCTGTACCTGAGTTGAGGCTGATGAGTTGCTGTTGTTGATGGTTTAGGCGAGAGAAAGTGTTAGAGAAAACAGGATGACAAGGGCAGAAGGACTCTGCAAAAGGGCACACGGTGGATGTAAAGGTTCCTTCTGATCTTTTGACAGTAGCTAAGTTGGTCTTATGGGTTCTGTAGATAGTATACTGTATCAAAGGTAGTCTTTGTCAAGTTTCTTTGAGACTCCCGCATCTGGGTTTTGTATGTGCATGGCATCTGGGGACATCCATGGATACCTTGGACCGGTCTGTGACGCCAGGACCACGCCCACAAATAGACAAGCAACGTCCTGCCGCATCCGGGTTCAAAGGGACTGCAGCAGAGCCCTTCTCCCTGGGAAACAGGCCAGCAGTTGACCTTTCCAAGCTGCAGCACGGGTGTCGTTGGCCGGTATCTCCACCCTCCATATCCAAAGAAGCACGGTTGTAAACGGAGCCCACTTGTGAGTTCAACCAATGAGCCGCCAGGCCCCCAGCCGCATTCCCATCAATAGAAATGGGATGCCAGACTTTCGATTGTGCTCCCCTGTGCCGCCTTATTGGGCATGCCGCTAGTTCAGCCATGGCGCATCTCTTTGACCTTGTTCGTCCGTTTTCCTCCCTCCTGCCCCCCCTCCATCATCCCAACTTCAGATGTTGCACTTGGGGGAATATCGTCGATAATTAAAAGCATATACTTAGGTAGTTGCTGCTCTAGTAGTACTTTGACATATGCCGTTTGACGTGTCGCCTTTCCGAGTTGTCGTCATCTCTCTGTCTCTGCCGAATCGGGCATATCTCGCAGCTGGACGTCTGTTTGTTTGTCAAGGCTCTGGATAGCTGTCAACCCACGCAGCCAATCACTGTCTTGCTGGTAATATCCGTTTGGTGTGACTGCCAACCAACAGACCAGCCAGCCAACCAACGCTTGCCCAGCCTCATCCAACCTTGCTCCAGCCTGGTCTGTTGGCCCTGTCTTGGCAGATCTTCTCTGCAGGGCCGATTATTCTCTGCTGTTTCTAAAACCATGCTTCTGCCGTCGTGTGTTCCAAAGCTCGGGCCAGTTGTTCCCCTCCATTGCTCTCAGGTGTCTGGCGTCGCCGATAGATGCATCATTTCCTGTCTATTGTTGCAGGGCGGCCAGCCACACACTCTGTTGGTTGCTCATCTGCCCGCCTTGACTGGGGCCATCACTGGTAGCTGTGGAGATGAGGGGAAGTGTTGTAGCTTGCTTGTGTTGCGACAATAAGTGATAATGGGGTTCCTCAACATGCTCCCCAGACAGAAGTAAGAAATGCCCTCCGCCCCTGTGACAACGACGAATCAAGTTTTAGCTGCTGTCGGCCACGGTTCGCAAACCGTTCCAAAATAAGATTGTCAGAGCTTCTTGATCAGCAGCCAGGTGGCGTTCTTGATGGTCTAAGCCCTGCCAAACCCCTGCATCTGAGTTTCATCGACTTTCAAGCCGTCTTGGTGGCTCCGACGATTTGGTCGGAGGAGTCAGTACCTGATGCTGAGGAGACGGCGACAACGCCACGGGAGGCAATATTGGGGTCGAAGTGCTGAACTTGCTTGCGCTGTCCGGATCTGCCAGACGTGGTGGTGAATGCTTAGTTGGTGAATATCCAGCTTTTGAAGGAAGGGTACCGTTCTGCTCGTGAGCTGCACGATAGATGTCGCGGCTGATTTGGGGCGTACTTAAAGCCGACTCAATCGTCCTGTCACCCTGGAGACCATGAATACCGTGAGATGGACTTGGCGTCTTTACAGACGTCATCGTCATAGGAGTCGTTGTGACCATACTGCGTGCTGGGCTTTCGGCTTGAGAGTGTCGTTCTCCGTACGCATCCAGCTTGATCGGGGCCGGGATTACTGGTGTCGTCCTGGGCTTACTACCAAGCACTCGCCCCTTGCTTGGCTCCGAGCTGGCGTCCAATGAAGAATTGGAAGAAGCAACGCCATGAACGCCTGGGCCATGAGGGGGGCTGGGTTTGGAAGTCACAGGAGGCAAGCCACGTTCGGCACCGCCGTTGGATGCATGGTTCTTGCTTCCATCTTCCGCGCTGGCAAACATAGAAGACCTCCCTCCAGATGCGGGTGATGTGTCGTGAGCTGAGGGGTAAGATGGACCACCTGAGCTTGCTGGACGGTTGAGTTTCAGCTTGATAGTCGGTCGGGGTCGTCCCTGGGCCTCCTGCTCATGGCGGGTGCAAGAAGCGCAGATGAATTGGAACTCTGGGCGATCAGCATCTTGTTCGCGGATTCCTAGGCACTTGCTGTGCTGCCAGACATTGCACTTTTCGCACGCCACGCTATGCGCTCCGTCGTCCACCTGACCGTGCAGACCACATACACAGTCAAACACCCAGTCTTCCTCTTCATCCTCAAGATCTTTGAGGGCTTGCTTGTTCCTTTCAATCTCAACCTGGAGACGACGCTCGGAAATCCTGCCATTGCCACTGGACATGTTCTTGCTGTCTTCTGACAGCTGTGCAAGCTCCTCTTCGTGTTGAAGGCGTCGGGCCTCACGTTCCTGCAACCGCTTCTCCCGGGAGAACATCCGATTATCGCGCTCTTTCTCTGTCTTTCGTAATGCTTGCTCTTCTCGACGTTTTGCCACTTGTGCTTCTCGGCGCTGACGTTCTTCCTCTCGAGCTTCTTCCTCATGTTTCTGTTGCTCAGCTTTTCCGGCGATTCGGCTTGATCGCTTGGCGTTTGCCATCTTGGAGAGGTTTGCTAATTCGCGCTCTCGTTGCAGCTCTCTTCGTTGTCGTGCCTGTTCCTGTTTCTCCAAGATGGGAACAAGATGCTCCTCGAGCTGATCCCGCAGGATCTTTTCGTTTTCGTCGCGCGTCTTGCGGAAACTGTCGAGGATAGATCGCACATCGTCCAGAGTCACGGCGAGACATTCCCATTTCATCCCACCAAAGCCATCATCTTCTTGTTTCTCATCCTCTTTGGCCTCGTTATCTGTGTCGACGTGCTCGTCTTCGGTATCCATTGTCGTGCGCCGTCGTTTGCTTGAGCGACGACCGCCGCGCCATGTCTTTGATTTCTTCGTTTTTGGGGCTGTAGCAGCTGGGGGTGGCTCAGTAAGTCGATATACCCGATTATCGTCGAGAACGAAGTAAGTGCGATCATCTGCGTCCCAACCGTATGGCTCGATACGCTGGAAAATGTTAGCAAATGCTCTCGATTTGTTCGATTCTCGGGTCAAAACTTGCCCAGCTAGTTTGCTCTATATCTTTTTGTTCCTCCATCTTATCTCGAATGCGCTCAGGGTGGATCATGATCCATTGGGTCAATTGTTGCATAACTCGAACCTAAAAGATGCCCAGTTCATCAGTTTCCAAGGTTGAGTAGACATGAGCAAGCAGAGGAGGTTACCTTTGTGAAGATGTCAAAGTCATCGAACTTGATTGGCGTTTCACCGTCGCCGAAGGGGTTGTAGCCGGACGATTTAGTAAGAAACTGCTTGCGGGCTTGATCATCGAATATGTCGTGCCTTGGAATCACTGTTAGCAGGGTAAAGTCTTGGATCTGGTCGGGTGAGCGCACGTTAAACCGCGATGCGACGAGACAAGCTTGAGGAGTGCCAGAGCAATGTCAGCTAGGATGGTTGAGTTCGGCTTGAGGCATTCGGTCTCGATTTCCTACAGAGAAAAGAGACATATCAGCGCGTGTCGCCTGTGTGTGAAGCTGTTGAACATCAATACCTCGATATCGATAGACTCGGAGATCTTGGCGGCCTTGCCAAAGATGTAAATCCACTGGCAGAGGTTCGCAAATTGCCACATATTTCGGATGCGCTGTAACAAGGAAGGCTTCACCTCGTCATCGTCACCTTCGACGGCCCGGAAGGAGCGTTTGCGCGATGGCATCTTGGCGCAGTTGTGGTGTCGAGGGGGAGGGCGAGAGTCTGTCGCGTCAGAAGCTCGTTTAGAGTCGTGTCAGGGCGTTGCAAGGAGTTTCGAGGTCGCGAAAAGGCTAAGATCGTGGCGCAGCCAGCCACAAGCACATGCTAGTGAACGCCAGTCAGCCAATAGCGCAAAATCAAGCTGACCAGCTGCAGCTTCCGGGGGATTACAATCGATCGCACTGTGAAACGACCCTGTTCTAAATTAAGCAATGTGGAACTTGGCCATAACTGGGCCACGAAAGGGCATCCTCGGACAGTGCGCTTGGCTACCGAACACTGTCGCATACAAGTGTCCTATCAATCTGACTCCTGGATTGGGATGCTCTCGACTGGCTCCCTCTTCTAAAACCCATGGACACGCCGTAGTCCACACACCTTCACGATTCTTAGAGGCACCTACAATGCTTCATTCTGGTCCCTACAGCCATCAAGTCTACTTTCCTTGACATTGGGCCGCTTTGGCGGTCAGTAGTCGTTCGCTCGTTTCTTTATATCCTACTGAACCGGGTCCATGTCTTTCAACTCCTGGGATCAAGACGGCCGCCCAGTGCGACGCCAGTCGATTCCGCTACAGAATCTAGATGGATCTCATCACGATAATCAACAGGACCCGGCTGGCCTATCATACCGGCAGTCGGGCCAGTCTACGTCTTCCAACAACGCTCAAATGGCAGCCAACATGTCCGGTATCTCGACCTACTGGGACCAGCCCTACGATTCACGGTTCGACGGTGATGTTAGCCCAGCTTCGCCGATAGATCCGATGGCCCTGCAGGCGGCTTTACCTCCTGGGATGGATTATCATGACTTGGATACACCTGCAATGCCATCTACTCCAGTTCGTTCCTACGATCCTCCGGCCCCGTACGTCGAAGATGCGCCGAGCACCGATTACGCCGAATCCGATCGAGTTCCTCTCACATTTGGCGCCGAGCCCATATCACGCACATTGTCTGCCAATAATTTCGACGAGCGACCACGCGATAGCTTTCAGACGGTGTCAAGCATCGAGAACAGCCCGGCTCGTGGTGGTCGGGATACAAGAAGTCTAGGGCAAGACTTGGGCGCGAGCTTCGGGTCTGCTCGACATGTCAGCTATGGCGCCTCACTAAACCCCAATGACTATCGGCGGTCCAGATCACCGTCGACTTCCGGGGCTCTCTCACGCGCTGGGTCCATTGTTCGAGCAATGTCACAACGAGTTGTCAATATCAGTGGAGAGAGCGAAATCATTGATCACCGAGCTTCGAGGCATCGCTCTCGTTCTCCCCATGGATCGGAACGAGATAGTCACCGTGATACTGCGAATTCAATGCTCGTCGATACTTCATACCAACCACAACTAGTTCGCTCGTCCAGCGAAAAGGTCGGAGAGCCTCGCTTTCTCGTCTCTGAAGATGCTGCGCCAGCTGTCCCTAGAGCACCGCTCCCTAATCCGCTAAAGGGCAAGTCGTTGAGGATTTTCTCGCCAGATAATCCGTTGAGGCTTTGGCTGTGCGATCTCTTGGTCAATCCATATACGGAGCCCTTTCTGCTCCTCTTGATCGTCCTCCAGGCTATTCTTCTGGCTGTTGAGTCAGCCCCCGACGTATTTGCCGACGGTAATGGGCGCCCAGAACGATGGGGTGGGCATGCTATCGACTGGGCCATGCTTGCACTGTTCATTGTATTCACCCTTGAGATTATCTCCCGCATAATCGTATCAGGTTTTCTTTTTAACGCAGCCGAGTACAGCACGATTGATCGCAAGCGCGGAATCCGAGCAGCGATTGCAGACCAATATCGTGCTGTGTTTCAACCTGAACGTCAAAAATCGGTGAAAAAGACTTCGCAATACCAAATGGAACCATCGGCAATCTCTCGCTCCTTTACGACCTTCATGCAGGGACAGCAGGCCTTGCCTCAAACTCTCGAGGAACAGCAGAGATTTCAGCTTGCCCGCCGGGCGTTTCTTCGCCATTCCTTCAACCGCTTTGACTTTGTTGCTGTTATCTCGTACTGGGTTACTTTCTGCCTAAGCATCAGTGGCCTTGAGACCAAGAATGATCTTTATGCTTTCAGAATGCTCAGTTGTCTCCGGATTCTGAGGCTCTTAGCCTTGACAAACGGCACTGCTGTAAGTTTACCCGTCGGTTTTGTTGGCAGTCACTTTGAAGCTCATAGCGACCTAGATCATCCTCCGAAGTTTGAAGAAAGCGACCCCACTGCTCGTGCGCGTTGCATTTCTGATCACTTTCTTCTGGCTGCTCTTCGCTATCATCGGAGTGCAGAGTTTCAAGGCCAGTCTGAGCCGCCAGTGTGTCTGGCTGGATCCTCTTGACCCCACGAATCTGACTGCTTCTTTCACTAATGAGGATGCCTTCTGCGGTGGATGGCTGGACAACGAGACAGGTGGAACTATGCCATGGCTCAGATTCAACAACTCAAAGTCGTTGGACGATGTTGAGAACGGCACGGAAGCAGGCAAAGGCTTTTTATGTCCTCGTGGCTCCATCTGTCTACAGCAGGAGAATCCATCCAATGGCACAGTCAACTTTGACAACATATTTAACTCCCTGGAGCTCGTCTTTGTCATCATGAGTGCCAATACTTTCTCCGATCTCATGTACAAGACGATGGGATCGGACTACTTCCAGGCGGCCCTCTTCTTTGGCGCCAGTATCATGATTATGATGCTCTGGCTTACCAACTTGCTTATTGCTGTCATCACATCATCGTTTCAAGTCATTCGCGAGGAGAGCAAGGCAAGTGCCTTTACGACCGATCGGGATCGGGAGCCAGTTGCTCAATCGCGAGGAGACGAGAGGCTTTGGCGTAGATCTGCTCTACAGCGCCATTACGACAAGACGCGTGCGATTTGGATTCTCGTCATTACTTTTGGATTGATATGCCAAGCTTGTCGCAGCGCGACCATGTCGCCGGAACGAAAACATTTCATCAATAACGCTGAAATAGTCGTGACCATATTACTCGACATCGAGATGATCGTTCGTTTCGCTGCTGACTGGAATTACTTCCACAAGAGCTGGCGCAACCTGTTTGACTTGGGTCTCGCAGTTATCTCTTCGATCATCCTAATTCCACCTATCCGCCATACGAGGGCATATGCCTGGCTAACAGTGTTTCAAATCCTGCGGGTCTATCGAATCGTCCTGGTGATTCCCGTCACCAGAGAGCTCATTGTGCTTGTTCTGGGCAATGCTGCTGGTATTGGCAATCTTATGTTCTTCGTCTTCCTCATGACATTCTTGGTAGCAATATTCGCTGCCCAGTTATTTAGGGGCGAGATCCCGGTGCACGACGATGGCAAGCTGAATCGCATTTCATTCTACACCATTTACAACTCCTTTTTGGGGATGTACCAAGTCTTGACGAGTGAAAACTGGACTGATATCCTGTACACCGTCACTTCGTACACGAGGGTCAAAAACACGTCGTGGATCGGGGCTGTGCTGCTCATTGGATGGTTCATCGTTGCCTTCTTCATTCTCGTCAACATGTTCATTGCTGTCATTCAAGAGAATTTTGACGTGTCTGAAGATGAGAAGCGCCTTCAACAGGTAAAGGCATTTCTGCAAAGGAGAGACCTCGGCACATCATCCAGCAACCTGGCTCTTTCTACCATCTTCGGGTTCTCGAGGTCTCGTAGACACAAAGATCCGCTTGACTATGGGCCCGCAACGGTGGAAATGCTGCTCAAAGACGCCGTGGTCCGCGAGTTCCTGGACGATCAGATGAACCCTCAGCGAGAAGAAGATCGGGACCAACAGGGCCCTCAAAGAAGTACAACGACCTTGTTAGGGGGCGAGATTAGACCGGGCCGCCTCTCTGCCGCTTGGGGAAAGATGAAGGGATGGTTTACCAGCAAAGAGCCTAATCCGTTCTACTCCAATCTGCGGTTTGATGGCGCCAACGACACGTCAGACCCCCGACAGATGGCTGAGCAGGCCATGTCAGCTACCATGACTCGAAGAAGAACACAACGAGAGTACCTCGCCAAATACCCCAACTACAACAACTCCCTCTACATCTTCACACCCAACAATAGGCTGCGTCGTCTCTGTCAGCGTGTGGTTGGCCCTGCTCGAGGTCCTGAACGCATCGACGGAGCTGTCCCTGATACATTGATCTGGTACTCGTTTACGATATTCATTTACGCCGCGATCGTGGCCATGGTGGCCCTTGCATGCGTGACAACCCCCCTTTATCAAAAGGAGTATCAAGAGCAACATCACTTTAGCATCAGGAACTGGTATATCTGGACTGACGTGGCCTTTGCCGTCATCTTCACTGTCGAAGCCATGATTAAAGTAATTGCAGATGGGCTTGTGTGGACCCCAAACGCATACCTGCGCAGCTCCTGGGGCTTCATGGATGCCGTGGTGCTGGTCACTCTTTGGATCAACGTTGTGACCCTCCTCGTCAACGATGGCGCCATTTCGAGAGCTATCGGGGCATTCAAAGCTCTCCGCGCACTTCGCCTTTTGAACGTCAGCAACAGTGCTCGAAACACTTTTCACGATCTCATTATTGTTGGTTGGTGGAAGATCCTGGGTGTAAGTCTTTTAACCCACCATATCCCTCTGTACGTAAATGCGTTGTGTGACTGACACCTTGACAGGCAGCCTTTGTCTCACTGTCTCTGCTGATTCCCTTCGCCATTTATGGACTCAACCTGTTCAATGGCCTGCTAGTGGCCTGCAATGACGGCGGCGAGGGGATTGCAACTATGGCTAACTGCTACGGCGAGTTTGAAAGCACGCCGTTCAGTGACGACTGGCCAATGCTCGCTCCACGAGTCGCTGCAAACCCCTTCTTCAATTTTGATGATTTTGGCTCGTCCCTATTCATCCTTTTCCAGATCGTCAGCCAAGAGGGGTGGACGGATGTTTCCTTTGCCGTTCAAGCAATCACTGGTTTGCACAAACAGCCTGAGGATCTGGCCTCGCAAGGCAATGCCATCTTCTTCGTGGTTTTCAACCTGTTGGCGACCATCTTCGTGCTCACCCTGTTTATCTCCGTGTTCATGCGCAACTACACGGAGCAGACTGGTGTGGCTTACTTGACGGCCGAGCAACGATCGTGGCTTGAGCTGCGAAAGATTCTGCGGCAGATCTCACCATCCAAGAGCTCATATGATGAGTCGGAGAGGAGCTGGAAGAAATGGTGTCATAAACGAGCCATTGAGAAAAAGGGCAAGTGGTACCAGACCATCACCATCGTCCTTGTCCTGCACTTGATGCTGCTGGTATCGGAATTCGTCCAGGAGCCTAAGTGGTGGACGAAGGCTCGCGACTATCTCTTCTTTGGCTTCATCATGGCATACACGGCCAACATCACAATTCGGATCATTGGCCTGGGTTGGGCTCGGTTCCGTCGAAGCTCGTGGGATGTGTTTTCCCTCTTTGTCGTCTTTGGCGCCTTCGTGTCTACTCTTACGCTCGTGATTTCCGACACTAAGAACGAAGGTTACGTCCAGGTGCATAAGGTGTTCCTGGTGGCTATTGTCCTCTTGGTGATACCTCGCAATGACGCGCTCGACCAACTTTTCAAGACGGCCGCGGCCAGTCTGACGGTAATTGGCAATCTGCTAGCGACCTGGCTTGTGTTCTTCCTCGTCTTCGCCATTGCAATGACCCAGGCATTCAGCTTGACCCGTTTTGGCGAGTCAGAAAGCACCAACATGAACTTCCGCACTGTCCCCAAGGCCCTTATCCTGCTGTTCAAGATGAGTCTTGGCGAGGGATGGAATCAGGTCATGGAGGACTATGCCAGCATTGAACCGCCGCTCTGCGTTGATGAGGAAAGGTTCTTTGACAGTGACTGCGGGAGCAAGTCATGGGCAAGAATTCTCTTTATCGCCTGGAACATTGTCAGCATGTACATTTTCGTCAACTTGTTTGTGTCGCTCATCTATGAGAGCTTCAGTTACGTCTTCCAGCGCTCGAGTGGCATGGGGGCAGTTGATCGCGACGAGATCCGGCGGTTCAAGGAGGCCTGGCGAAGCGTGGACCCAGCAGGCACGGGATATATCACAAAGGATGCCTTCCCCCGCTTGCTGGGCGAGCTCTCCGGAGTCTTTCAGATGCGCATCTATGAACCTGAGGACAGCGTTCATTCGATCTTGGAGGATATCCGAAACGATGTGAAGCTGACACACCATTCATCCATTGCGACAACAAGTGGTTTTAGTGGAATCGATCTGGACAAGCTCAATCAGCGATTGGCCCGAGTTGATGTCCAAAAGGTTCGCCACCAGCGCCGCCGGTTCAAGATCTTCTACGAGGAGGTGCTGGTGTCTGCAGACCCGGACCGGGGGATTTCTTTTACGAGCGTACTCATGATTTTGGCTCATTACAACATCATAAGCGACAACAAGAGCTTGAGGTGAGTCTCCTCCAATAGCCTAGTGTGATTACATGTACTAACGCTGTTCAGGCTCGAGGAGTTTTTGAGGCGGCGAGCGCGTCTGCAACGCGTGGATGATCAAGTTCGACGTGGCGTCGTTCTGGGCTTCTTTGACACTTTGTAAGTTGCGAAACGTCACTATCAGATGCAAACGACTTACCCCATCTCAGGTACTATTCAAGGCAGTTTAAGAAGCACATGCAGCGCAAGCACTCGTCACGCATGACGGCAATTCCACGACTGGATATCCCCGAGATTCTGGTGGAGGATGACCTGAGCGATGACGAGGCTGGAGCAGCACCACGGTCTCCTCTCTCGCAGGCGTCACGTCACTCAAGTGTTGATGTGGCAGAACCGCGCAACTGGCTGGGATCTGTGGATCTATCGTTGCACGACATGACGTGGAGTCACCCTCTCAGCTTCCCAAGAGCTGCACCACCATCGCCAATCCACCAGAACCAGCCATCAGCGTTTAGTTTTGAGATTGAGGAGGACGAGCCACATGAACAGCAGCGGGCAGCGCCAGTGGGGACATCGACGGGGCGTGAGAGCAACAACCTGGACTCTATGAGTCCCGCACAAGTCCGGGGAATGCTGGACGACTCGGTATGGGGCGAGAGCATACGGCGCAGCGCCACGGTGCGACGATCGCAGAACACGGGCTCATATGGATACGGAGACTTGAGATAAGCTAGGGTGGGAGTTTTATGTTTGAATGAAACAGGTAATCACGGACGATGCATCAAAGGCATAATCAAGCAGCACGGACACGGCGTTTGATGTTTGTAGAGACAGAATAAAAAAAGGGGTCAGCGTGTTTCTGTATCAGATAGAGGCGTGTGTTGGTGTAATTACATGAGTCTTACTTTGGTCTCAGGCAACCGTTGATCAGACAGACCAAGACAAAGACAAAGAAAAGGCGGTCCAAAGCAGCAACGATCTCTGACGTTCGTAATGTTGGACTGTTTCAGCTCTCGTGGAGCCTTGAGGGGGTTGCAAGAGACACAGCTTGAAACAACCCGTGCGCCCACATTCCCACTGAGCCCCCATCCCCTTGTTATGTCTGATGCAAGACTTGTTTCCATGGCCATTCTTTGACAAGTTAGTTAGTTATTTAAGACGTTGATAGCCGCTGTCGTTCATTCAGCTTTGTTCTTTGTTGCTGTCACGACTCTCTTTGTATTCCTCTTTACAAAGGAATCCTCCACTCTTTTTCAAAACACACCCATATACTAGAGACAAGACGGATTACACGACAGGCTGTGCCTCTCTGATCGGTCTTTGACTCGTTCACTCTTTGATCAAAAAACCGTTTACTTGCTGGACAAGTTTTATTAATCGACGCACTTTACACAATCATACAAGAGCATCACGAAGCCCACTACATTTAAACAACCACACAAGCTCTTTTACTACTACGCACTACAATCATGACTCGCAACTCTCGCTTCGAAACCATGACTGCCCGCTTCTCCCCTTCGCGTTTGCGCAACTCTCTTCGCCGCAGCTCCACGGCTTCATCCTCGACGCGCGACTCGTACTCGTCGAGCATGACCTTGTCTTCATCTGCTAGGTCCATCAACAACATCATTCTACGCCAGCCTTCTCTGGTGAACCTAGAGGAAGAGCGAAAGAGCTTTGGTAGTGAGCTCAGCCTGCTTGAGCCCAGGCCCATCGTCTACTGGGGCAGCGTGGAGGAGCGCATGGGATCTCTGGACTTTTGAAAGGGAAAGGAAACAATATGATATGGACGAGACGATTGTTTGACGATGGCTTGTTTGGATGTTCTAGGGTTTAATGTGGTGTTTTGTTCTCTTGGACCTCTGTTTTTGGATGTCTGTCTTTGGATCTCTGGCAGGTTAGATTGGAATGGATCGATAGCTACGAGTATGAGGCGTTTTGCATTTGTTTTCTATCTGGGTGGTATATCATTCTCCTGTCGCCGGGCGAGGCATCACTGGTTGCGACAAAGCTGCCTCATCTGAGCCCTCGACCTTTTCTGGCCTCACGGGCTAAAAATACATTATCATTAAATATCATTTCATTCATACATGTCCGGGATCCGAAACACGCATCACGACCCACCGGAACCCCTGGAATTTCGGTGTCGGCAACCAACCCAACACCCCACGATGCCATTTTTGATCGACATTGACGTTAGCGGAGATTGCACGGGTCAGGGCATGACATGTCCCTGACGTCTCCGAGCTCCGTCATGTTGAAAAGCCGTGATGCGGCACGGTATGATTGTGCGAGGACTGTGCGAAAGATACGACGCCATGATATATACGGCTTGTCAGGTACCAGGCGGCGCTCGTGCCCAGGGCAACAACAACGGCCATGAGGACAAGCACGGTGCTGCGCATCTGAAAGGCCTCGTCGGCCTCCATCTTCATGAGCTTCTTTTGCTTGCTGTGATAGTGCCAGCGGCCGTAGGCATCCCGATCAGAGTGTCCGATGTGCTGATAAGGCTGGCTAAACCACCGAGACACCCATCTCGAGCCCGTGCCCGTGAAGCCATAGCCGTCGATGCGGCCCAGAGTATGGCGCATGTCGACCAGGAGCAGTGAGACGAGGAAGACGGTTATGTTGATGGGCGTCATGACAAACTAAGGTAGGGCCCATGTCAGTAAAAGCATCACGAGTTTCCACTCCAGAGACGACAAAAAAAGAGGCCCATGACCTCAAAATGGAGACTGTGAAATGGTGTTGTTCAAGAGGGGGACCCACCGAATAGAGAGCCGACGGCTGCTCGCCAACGCTGGCATTACGAGGAGACGGACCAATCTTCATGATGAGTATGTATAATGCAGTAAAGTAGATTCTCCGAGTCAAGGGTTTGCAAAGGAGAACCGTTGCCTTTATGGAGACGAGCAGGAAGAGGACAAAAAGGCGGATGATGAGGCGTTTGTGGCTCAGGTTCGTCACCTTACGTACCAGTTCCCGCCCTGGTGAGGTCATCGCGTGGTTCCCCCGACACTCCCGATCGATCCCTGCCAAGGAAGCTCCAAGGAAGCCTCGTGGAAGTTTAAAAGAAGACCAGGAATGTTGAGCTTTTTCCTCAATCAATCAATCAATCAACAATCAACAATCAATGAGGAGCTACAGCTCGCGTTCGCATTCGAGGCAACTCGCTCAGCCACGACATCCAGCATCGCCTCTACACCAGCCACTAAGCTATCAGTCAAAGCCACCGGCTTACAGCTCACAGCCTCTCTTGATGAGGCGCCATCTGAGACGCCCTCTGAGACGCCCTCAACATGTGCAAATGCCGATCCTTCGTATTCACTCAGGCCAGGCCATTCAAGCTCTAACGGGATATCGCATTAACACAACGGCAAATGACATCTAACTTGTAGCCAGCCGTTGCTCTCCCCAGCTCATCTCCATCATTTATCGTGTATCCATCCAGTTTACCCCTTTACCAGCGCCGATGCCCATGATCCCCCGTGCCCAGACGCCAATCATCTAATAGATACTCTATCGTGCGTTGTGGATGTCAAGCACCAGGATGTCCTGGGCGCCGACCCGCGTCAGCTCGTCCATGACCAGCGCAATCTTCTTCTTCTCCACCATGCAGCTCACAGCAACCCAGCCGTCTTCATCGAGAGTCGTGACCGTTGGTGCGCGCTTGCCGGGAGTGGTCTTTGTGGCATCGTTCAGTCGGCTTCGCTCAATGTTGTACTGACAGAGCACGTAGCGCTGTGCGGTGATGACACCTTGGATGCGCGAGGTGATGAGGTCGATTAGCTCGGGGTTGGAGGGCGATTTCGACTTGATCAGCACAGCAGTAGAGTCGACAACGGTGTCAATGGCCTTGAGGCCAGCAGCCCTCATGGTCTCGCCAGACTCTGACAGGGACATGTTAGCAGTTACTCGATATACTTGGTTGAGGCCTAGCATGACTTACCAACAAGATCAACAATACCCTCAGCAACACCAAGAGCGCAAGCAGCTTCGACACTGCCGCTCAGCTCGATAATCTTGGTGCGCATCTTACGTGGGGAGAAACCACCTTCGCTGTCATCACCCTGCTCGAGCTTCAAGAAGTAGTCGGCAGCAAGGTGGACAAAGCTGGTGCCGATTGTCTTGCCGATGAGGTCCTTTGAGGTCTTGTACTGGCCTTTCTCGGGGACCTGGACCTGGAGCTTGCAGCTGCCAAAGCCGAGCTCCATGACCATGTCGGAGCCGGCCTTCTTGTCCTCGGAAGCCGACAAGTCGACTGAGCTGCGTCGCAGGTGGTTATAGGCACGGACAGAGGCATCGTGCTCCTGGACCTGGTCCCAGCCAGTGATGCCGAGGTCGACGCGGCCTTCGCCGACAAAGGTGGGGATGTCGGCGGCGGGGAGGAAGATGAGGGCAATCGGGAGGTTCTTGACGAGGGCAATATCGAGGCGGTTCTCGCGGCGGAACTGGATGTCGGCACCCTCGAGGAGGTTGAGGGTGGCCGAATTCAGCCGACCCTCTAGACAGTATTTAGTCAGTAGAGTTCCTGGCGATCGATTGAGTCGAGGCAGGTAGATCGAGACTCACTCTTGGGAACGGCAAAGAGGAGGCGGCCTTCGAGACTGGAGGGGATACAAGATTAGCGTCAGCATTGCGATACTGCTCGAAACTCTTTGAGGTGAGGCGAGGAGCAACGGCAGAAGGGACATACCTGTTGACGAGTTCCATGACTGAGTATTGGAAAGCTACAAGTTTGTTTGTCGTAACTTTTGGACCGTCGACTTAATCGTGGTGGGGGAATTTATCCTCTGACTCTCTCAACCTAGGCCTTGTTGATGAATGACTCCGATTGCGGGGTCTTGTTCAACATGATGGCGGGGCATGCATGCTGTGTGTGGCGCCAGTACCAGACGCCGGAGCGACCTAATTGGGGGCTCCCACTTCACTGCGGGCAGTTCCAGGTACCGCCTATCGGGGGGCCGGGAAATGGCCGCCAATGAGAGGACGAACAAGTAACACGCCCGGGCATCATGGCATTTGTGACCAGCCTCTGCCATCAATTACGCGACTTTGTTTTGTAGGCGGAAATATGACACACGGCAGCTAGCTATGGCTCTACATGGAGGGTCACGCTGTGTGTATATACACAACTATGAATACCAAGGTATAATGCAGGGCTGCGATAAGACGGTGTGCCAGAGGGTAGTACTTGAGTCAAGTTATTGATAGATACTACTAGTAAACAAAGCTTATGCTCGAGTACAAAGCACTCTACAAAGAACAAAGAATCTCGGGTGGTACTGACTCGAAATCGCAAGCTCTTGATCATCTCGACAACAGAACCGACCGAGTATTACATATAGCAAATTCATGGTGTGGCATCCCTGTGTTATGTACACCTGGACTTCATGTCGCTTGCGTTCCTGTGCATTGCATGTGCAAGCAACGTTTCTTTTCCCTTCCCCTGCGACATTCATGATTCCTTTTTTCGCACTCTTGCTAAAACCCCGAGAGGTCGCGCGCGTCGCTTGACAACCAACCTACCTAGTTTCTCTCAGCTCTTTCTTGGCCGCCCTTGTCTCCCGTCCGTCCCTCTAACCTGGTTGTCGGTCTGGCCCCGTCACAAAAGTTTAACCTTGTGTCGGTTTCTGGTAAACTAACAGAAAAATTAGGGTTTTCCTTGGCTTTCTTGACCATTCCGCTCCCTCGGTTTACGTGTTTATTCCCAGAAAGTGACTGGGGTCTGTGTGTGTGGTGCTTGGCTTAGCTGGCTTAGCGCTCCCGGCCCGCGCCACTCGCGAGCTTCCCATCACCTCCAACTTTCAATTACCTTCAGCCGGGTCTTTGGTTCTCCACCTGCCGCCGCCCGCGCGACGACGACATACCTCCAATATTGTCGGCCTCTCCTGGTGGCTTCGTCCTTGGCTCCAACATCTCCTTCTGAAAGAATATTGGAGGGGAGGAGTCGCTGAGCTTTCCGCTCTTTATAACCCTCGCAGCATCAACCGTCTTGCTCCAACCTCCCCCGTCTTTTTCTCCAGCTCGCTCCCCTCGATTCGAATCCTTCGACCGCCCATCCCATCGGGTCCCGCGCCTAGCGCACATCACAGCTTTTATATATATATATATGTATATAT